>KE156714.1:106597-136447 GCA_000411055.1 Leavenworthia alabamica
AATTTATATTAATTAATAATTATAAATTATGATAAAGTAATTATAATATAAATAGAAAGAATATGAACAGTTTTAAAAAATTTTAAAAATAAAAATGTTTAAAAAAAAATATATGGATATCTAAAAACCTCGAGAGAAATACATAAAGAATAAAAAAAGTTAAGCACTAAAATATAAAAAATGACACGTGGCATCCATAAAGACAAATGTCGCAACCAGGAGAGAAAACTCTTCTTTTATAGTATAGATACCATCTTGGCCCTTGCTATGCAGGGATATATTTATTGCTAAAAAATTTTAAAATATTATTTTATTTTAAAATGTTATTTATTTTAAAATTAAATTATAGTTTAATATTAATATTTTAAAATATAATGACTAAATTTATGATTACTAAATTTTAAATATTTAAAATCATGTAATATGTAAATTCTATTGAAAATCAAGATAAACTAAATTTCAATATTTTTTCTTTAAATTATAGCAAATGTTTCAAATAACTACGTATTTTAGTCAATTCAAGAGAATAATAAAAATTTATTTCAAACTTTTAACAAACAAAATTAAAATAATAACTTATTTTAAAAAAAATTTACTCTGATAAATAATAAACATTTGTATTAAAAACAATTTGTATGAAATTTTGAAGATGGATTACTTTTTGGCAGGAATTATGGAGTTACATCATTTAAATTTTATAACTTTATAAGATTATTTTTAAATCAACGAGATATAAAACTAATATTGAAAAAAAACACCATAAATGAATCGACAATCACAAACAAAGAGAAAAATAATAACATAATAAGTGGGAGAATATAGAAAAATTGTTATCAAAATTAACACGTATAAATATATTATATTAGATAAAAAAGTAGAAAAGTAGAGATAGTGGATAAAAAATATTTAAAAAATTAAAACGATATTATAAGTTTTTTTGATAAAAAAATAATTACAAAATAAAAATAAAATATTAAATTTTGTGATTGTGACATATCAGCAAATGATGAGTTGTCAAAAGGAAAAGGCTGCACTTATGTTCAAATTTACTGTTGCTTTAGTAAATATAGATTGATTATAATTTATACTATAAAAGTATAGGTTTTCTCCTGGTGATGACACGTGGAAGCTTATATGGGCGCCACATGTCATTTTTTTACTTTTTATAATTTACTTTTCTTTAATTTTGTTATAAAATTTAAAAAACCTACA
The DNA here is from genome assembly GCA_000411055.1 of Leavenworthia alabamica. Taxonomy (NCBI): domain Eukaryota; kingdom Viridiplantae; phylum Streptophyta; class Magnoliopsida; order Brassicales; family Brassicaceae; genus Leavenworthia; species Leavenworthia alabamica. The sequence continues at coordinate 107,810 of KE156714.1, forward strand.
TAATATATCCAAAAAAAATTCAAAATAAAAAATCAATATTAAACAAAATAAATGATGAGTTAATGATTTACAAATAAATTCATAACGTCAAAAAAACATGTTTAACTCAAATTCATATCTTTCCAAAAATCTTATATTCATTTGAAAGTTTTTAAATTATTATGAAGAAAAAAATTAAATTAAACACTTAGATCCTGAAAAAATAATATCAACATCTATAATCATTTCCAAAAATATCATATAGAAATTGAGCAAATAATTATAATAAGTTATAATTTGAAAAATAAGAATTGACCATACAAAATAAATTAAATAGATTTTTTATATTTACTTTCATTTTCCTTTTCGAAACTGTTTTGAAAACATATTAAATTTACATTTAAACACTTTTAAATGTTGTTAAAAACGTAAAACTGTTACACATCTTTAACTTTCAATTTCAAAACTCTTTGTATATATTAACATAACTTACATTAAAATCACTTTCATATGTTTAAATATTTTGCACTTTTATAAAATAATTATAACAGTTTAAAATATTAAATTAAAATTTGTGAAAATAACAATTAATATCTTCAACAATAAAATAAATAATTTTTATAATTTTAAAATTTAACAACCTAATAAAATATAATTCTTACAATATATAATAAAATAACAGATTAAACCAGTTTAATATTTTTATTAAGTACAGTTTTTATGTTCGGTTTCATTTTCATTTTGAAAACAGTTTTGAAAACATATTAAATTTACATTTAAACACTTTAAAATGCTGTTTGAAAATGTAGAACCGTTACACTTCTTTAACTTTCAATTTTAAAACTCTTTGTATATATAAATATATATATATTAACATTACTTACATTAAAAACACTTTCATACATTAAAATATTTTGCACTTTTATAAAATATTTAAAACAATTTAAGACATTAAATTAAAAATTAAAAAAATAACCATAAATATCTACAATAATATAATAAATAATTTTTATATTTTAAAATTTAATAACCTAACAAAATAAAATTCTTACAATATATAACAACATAACAGTTTAAAAAGGTTTAATTTTTTATTAAATGGACTTTTTATATTTATTTGAAAACATATTAAATTTACATTTAAACATTTTTAAGTGCTGTTTAAAAACATAAAACCGTTACACTTCTTTAAATTTTAATTTCAAAATTCTTCGTATATATTTATATATAAACAGTACTTACATTAAAAACATTTTCAAAAGTTAAAATATTTTGCACTTTTATAAAATATTTATAACAGTAAAAAAAATTAAATTAAAAATTATTAAAATAACCATAAATATCTTCTACAATATAATAAATAATTTTTATAATTTTAAAATTTAACAACATAATAAAATAAAATAAAAATAAATAGATTATTAGACAACTAACATTTCAAGAATAATATCAAAGTTTATAACTCACTTACAATTTTAACTTCAACTGTTGGAAACTATGATAATTTAATTACAACGGACATGAAGCATACATTTATTGAATCTAGAGTTAAAAACATAATCATAATTGACTAAGGTCAATGCTACAATGTCACTGCAAGCAACCAAATGTGTTAATTAAAACAGTTTCATCTAATTTTTTCAAAAATCAAATTTTTTGTCTAACCATTGAAAAATATATCGAATTATAACAACACAGACCCGCGCGGGTACTACCCTAGTTGTTATAATAACAAAATTTTCTACTACATAAATAAAAGATAAAAAAATATTATTATTAAAAAACAAAAATATATTTTATTTAATTAGATTAATGTTGGTAGCATGAAAAAATTAATATAGAAAGATAACTTTTTATTCAAAGAATAATTTAATTATAATAAATTTATTTATCTTTTTTATCAAACATTAAATATAAATATATTTAACAAACATACAAAAATGATTGAAAAATAGAACAAACAAAGACATGAATAAAATATTTTTATATAAATTTAAATTAATCATGAAATTTAAATTTAAACACAAATAAATATGGAAAACCAATTAGTATTAAGTAAAAAATGACTATGAAGTATTAATTAATAATTCTTTAATATATATAATATCAAAATAGATAATAAAAAATATGATACAAATATTAATTTAATATCACGACAAATACCTTGAGTAGATTCATTCATAATCTTCATATCATATCTGGTTCTTTCTCTCTTTTTTTAATCTCTCCTAAAAAATTAATTACTAACAATTTTATGATTTAATGAATATAAAATGTAACTTTCTTTTTTCATGTAACTGTTGGATCTTGACTTGCTTTAATTTCTAAATAATAACAAAATGTTCAAAGAAGCATTGATTCTTTTGAACATGATCCANATACAAAAATGATTGAAAAATAGAACAAACAAAGACATGAATAAAATATTTTTATATAAATTTAAATTAATCATGAAATTTAAATTTAAACACAAATAAATATGGAAAACCAATTAGTATTAAGTAAAAAATGACTATGAAGTATTAATTAATAATTCTTTAATATATATAATATCAAAATAGATAATAAAAAATATGATACAAATATTAATTTAATATCACGACAAATACCTTGAGTAGATTCATTCATAATCTTCATATCATATCTGGTTCTTTCTCTCTTTTTTTAATCTCTCCTAAAAAATTAATTACTAACAATTTTATGATTTAATGAATATAAAATGTAACTTTCTTTTTTCATGTAACTGTTGGATCTTGACTTGCTTTAATTTCTAAATAATAACAAAATGTTCAAAGAAGCATTGATTCTTTTGAACATGATCCACATTAAGGATAATAACTGGTAAAAAAATGATCAAACCTTACTTACAATCACCATTGTTGAGATTAGTCTTTATATTTATGAAGCATCTCATTATGTGTTTAAGCCTCCGTGTATTCTTTTGCTTCCTGACAAGAAAATAGTATGTCATGAAACCTCATCGATACATACTTCAGATATAATGTGAAAAGAATTATAGAATTTAGAACATAGAAAGATCATAAAATATATATTCTACAAGAAAACATTAATCAAGTTAAAGAAGATTGTATAGTCTGGAGTTGTTGTGACGGTTGTTACGTGGCCTTTGTTGAACATGATTAGCGGTAATAGGCAGACCTTGAGTTGCAGTAGCGTGAGTGGCTAGTGCCAGTTCCAAATTAATCAGCTTTTCATGGAGTTCTGAAAACGTGATGGGAGTGTCACGATTGTGAACTGAGTCAATGACAGGTTTATAGTCATCTCCTAAGCCAGCGAGAACTGCATCAGTCAGGTCTTCATGATCAACTGGACTGCCGAGGAGTGCAAGAGCATCTGATGTGGTCTTGATTCGTTGCATGAAGGAGTCGATAGAATCAGCTCCTTTGTGACATTGTTTCAACTGGTGTTTGAGTTGTTTAATATGCCCACACGACGGTTTGGCATATGTAGAAGCAAGTGTTGTCCATGCTTCAAGGGAAGACGCAGCGGTTGCAATCAGAGGTTGAAGAGCAGTTTCGATAGAGCCCATGATTGAGCTGTACAGAAGACTGTCTTGGCGTTGCCATAAGACAAACGCTGGGTTTGATTCTTCTTGACCAGAGGTGNCGCAGCGGTTGCAATCAGAGGTTGAAGAGCAGTTTCGATAGAGCCCATGATTGAGCTGTACAGAAGACTGTCTTGGCGTTGCCATAAGACAAACGCTGGGTTTGATTCTTCTTGACCAGAGGTGGTGATAGTCTGTGGTGGTAATGGTGCGGTTGCGTCTATGTATTTCAGCAAATCATAGCCGCGAAGAAGAGATCGAACTTGAACACTCCATGTGATGTAGTTGGTGGATGAAAGTTTTGTGACATTCATCATGTTGACAGACACAATAGAAGTTGGTGTGGATCCAGGGAGAAGAACATCGTTTGTCAAAGATATGGTAATTGGCGGCGGAGGTTTTGAAAAAAAAAAAATTAGGTTGTTTTTAGGAACGATACAGCTCTGTTACCATATAGACAATAATGATTCATATTATTATTGAGTGAACATATACAATATATATAGGAGCGTTAGTACATGGAATATACTGTGATATTCTAATTGATATGATTGCACAATATTAGGAGAAGATACGATTGTATCTCTATAGATTGTACTATAAAAATACCAAATAAATTATAGAAGTGGTTCAGAGTGAAGAGAAATATAAGTGTTTACTTTAGAAAGAAAAGATTTTGTTATGAATTTTGGAAGAAAATAGAAGCTATATAAGTGGACATAGTTGAGATAATGGAGATAGTGGAGACATAATATTTTTTTTTCTTTTAAATAATTTATAAGTAACGGCTATATTAGTAAATAAAATATATTATCTGACGTGTCAAAATGAGAAGTTTGCAGTTATTATTTAAATTTATTTGTGAATTAGTATAAATTAATTACAAATATTTTTAATCTATATTACAAACATTTGACTCCTATGAATTAATGAATATAAAACTTACATGTAACTATTTTTCATGTAACTGTTAGATCTTAACTTGGTTTAATTTCTAAATAATAATAAAATGTTTAAAGAATCATCGATTCTTTTGAACATGATGCACGTTAAAAACAATAACGGGTAAAAAAGACCAACCATTACTCGCAATCACCATTATTGAAATTCTTAAGCCACCTGTATTTTTTGGCTTTTGGACAAAAAAAATAGTCATGAAACCTCATCAAAACTGACGATACATACTTGAGATATAATGTAAAAAATGTATAGAATTTAGAACATGGAAAAATCATAAAATATATATTTTAAAATTAATCAAGTTAAAAAAGATTGTAATATAAAAATACCAAATAAATTATAGAAATTTTTCAGAGTGAAGAGAAATATACATGTTTGCTTTAGAGAGAAGATTTTGTTATGAATTTTGGAAAAAAAATATAAGCTATATAAGTGGAAATAGTTGAGATAATAGAGATAGTAGATCATTGGTCAGACCGTGACCATTTTAAAATGGATGGTTTTGGTCAGATCGTGCGGATTAAAATGTATTACACACCATTTAGACCATAATTAAATTGGTCATGTCACTTTTAGCTGTCAATGTATCCGAATGTATTTGAATGCAACTGTTTCTCTAAATTATGAATAATCAAACACTAGTATTTTACAATACATTTTTTCATCAAATAACGCCATACATTAAACTTTCATAATTCGATTTTTCTCGAGGAAAAACTAATCTAGTGTCTAAGTATTTTACAATACTTTTAAAACTAAATTGCATCAAAATATTTTAAAACCTTAAGTCAGTAACACTCTTTAACTATCACTCTCATAATCTATATTATTAAAAATTAATTAAATTTCATATACAATAATTATGCTAAATTTTCGGCAAAATATTTATATGTTTTATTTGTTATTAGATTTTTTTAAAACATACGTACAAAAACTGTTACAAAACAGAGATTTCTCTTGATTTTTGTTCATATAATTTAACTGATTTTGCATCATTTATCTAAACACATATTTTGTATATTAGAAAAAAAGACTCATGTAACACATGTTTCATATATTGTGAGAGTATGGTAAAACATGTTTAATTGTTAAAAAAAATTATGAAGACGTGGAAGTGTATTGTAAACAACCCAATTCTAGCATCCAGTTATAAGAGCATTGTCTCTTGCAATTTTTACTCATATCAAATGTTTGATTGCAAAATAACAACATTAGGGGAAAAAAATAATACCGACGATTTTAACATTATACTGAATTTTGTTTTGTCTTATATAATTTGAATAATTTAAATTTCCAAAAATACTATAGAAATCACATATGAGTTTTGGTAGTTGGACAAGGGTAACCACAAACACATGTTCCACCACGACCATCGTTGTCACAGTAACCAGTTGCTTTTGGTCCAAAAAACTTCGTGCATGAGGCAGTGCAGTCTGGAATCTTAATACAGCTGCCAATTACTTGACCACATCCCATATTTTGCTCAACTATATTCAACAAAAACATTTAGATAACAAAAATTTAATTGTACATAGGAGAACTACCTCAGATATAATTTATATATCAATATCAATAAATAGATCCAAAACTCAAAATATAGAGGTAAGTGTATAGTTAAATTGTTCAGTTTTGGCTCTATTTATTGATATTGATATATAAATTATATTTGATGTAGTTCAATATGGCCAATCGATATTGAGCATGTGCTAGTGACTACAACCAAAACTAAAGTAAGTATTTGTAAATAAATCATAACATGAATATAACTTTATAAACTAAACAAATGATAATTATATACCTGAGGAAAATAATATAATAAAGAAGATGATGGGAAGAATAAGTGAAGATGTCTTGGTCATATTTGTTGTTTTCCTTTTCTCTTAAAACTAATTGTTAATAGTGTGGTTTTAATAGATAGACCTGAAAAACTAAGTGAGGAGATTTATAGCATTGTAAGATGACCAATTCCTGTTTCAGAAATTTTAGAATTAGAATTTGATTTTATTCCTTGCTCTTGGTTCAAAGATTATATAACTTTAATGACTTTAATTTGATTTTGTTTCTTAAATTTCCTATAGGGATAGAACTAAAATTCCTCTAATATAAGTATATATAAAGGATTTGAAAGGTAATAACATTTGTAGAAAATTAGGGAGAATAGAAAGAATAGATTTTCCAACATTTAATTTGGATGGTTGTGATATTTTTCCCTAACAGTTAAAATGTTATACATATTTATATATCTTATCTGTGTTGGAAAAAAAAAACAAAATTCAATTATTTATATCAAGGAAAACATAATTCAGGGTTACTTTAAGAAAATGAGGTGCATGCAATGCATGGACTCGGACAACGTTAATCATTTGTTTGAAGAATATAATAATAAATAATGTGGACATCGATCATGCATAGGCTAAGAATAAAGATCACATAAAATTTATGCTCTCATATATAGTTTTCTTTCAAATAGTTACATAAAACTGGATTTATTAATAAGTCTTAGGATAATCAAATTGGATCTCGTAAGCAAAAAAAAAAACAAAAATTACAGATCAAACAATCGGGGACCAAATTGGCCAACAACACTTAATACTTAATAATTAATGACTTCGCCTAAACGTCATATCATGAAAACACACATGCTCACAACTAGCCAGTAGAAAAATTACACGTCATATCATATGGCTAACCATAATATGATGTAGTTGCATATATATTTTTTCAGCCAATGTAATTTTTATATTAGAACATATGATCAAAATTTGATTCCAATGTTTTGTCGACCAAACTTGACATCTTCATCATTTACTTTCTAGCTATTATCACAAGCATTTCTTCATTTTCATAGCGAGAGCCGAGCGAGATAAAAAAAGTGAGAGTCCCACAGAGAAAGAGAGATCACAGATCCTTCATAGGAAAAAATATAACACAAGGAAAGAGACGTTTTAAAAGCGTTAATAAAACAAACGCAAAGGCGATATATTAATATACACTTATATATTATGTATCTATAGCTCTTGAGATTTTTGACTCGGAAAAACAAACAAGCATCGATCAAGACGTTGATACGGATCAGACTCTTGCGGTGTGTGTAGATCTGGACTGGTTCCATTGATATTTCAGGTTCTAATTCTTCACATTGTTTCTCGTTGTTGCATTTGATTTCAATATTCATTTGTTTTGTTTCTATTTCTGGTCACTTTCTAGGTTTTGAATATTCATTCTCTAATAATATATTAGATTAGGCAGTGATTAAAGAAACTGTTGTTGAGCTAGTGGTGTGTGTTGGATCTGTGTATTTGATGAGATGAAGACAGTTAAAAGGTGGAGTGTAGGGAACTTAAGAGATATGGCGTCTTTACATGGAAGTCGTCAAACAATAAGAAGACGAGTATGGATCATTATGGTGCTTTTAATGATCAGCATCTTCTTTATTATCACTTATATGTCTCTTCATCACAGTAAACATGCTTGTAATATGATTTCATCAAGAGGATGCAAAGTTTTATCTGATTGGCTTCCTCCATCTCATCTGAGGAATTTGTCTGATGATGAGATTGCTGCTCGTGTTGTCATTAGAGAGATTTTGATTAGTCCTCCTGTTCTTACAAAGAATTCTAAAATCGCATTCATGTTCTTAACTCCTGGTACATTGCCTTTTGAAAGGCTATGGGATAGATTTTTCCAGGTAACAAAACTTTATATTATCTTTTTCTTTTGAGAAGAGATAATTTTCACGTAGTAACTCGAACCGATGACTTCTGAATTACTTCATAAACTTTTATCAGTTGAGCTACTATAGGTTTTTGTTTCCATTTGATTACGATGTTAGGATATTGTATAGAGATTATTTGTTCTTGAACTTCATTCTTTTGGTGATGATTTTCACAGGGCCATGAAGGGAAATTTTCTGTTTATATCCATGCATCAAGGGAAAGGCCAGTTCACTCCAGTCAATACTTTATCAACCGCGAAATTCGTAGTGATGAGGTTAATTTGTCTCCTTTGTATTGATTTACCATCAATTAACATGTTAAGAAGAAATGTGTGTTTCATACTTAGGTGGTGTGGGGAAGAATATCAATGGTTGATGCTGAGAGACGTTTGTTAGCTAATGCTCTTAAAGACCCTTTAAACCAACAATTTGCTTTACTCTCTGAAAGGTGAGTTTCAAGCTTCACTTTTCACTTTTGATCACTCTGACTTTGTCGAATGTTTATGGTTTTTGTAGTTGTGTGCCACTTAGAAGTTTTGAATACACTTACAATTACCTTATGTACAGCAATGTCAGTTATGTTGACTGGTAAAAAAAGTCAACCTTTCTTACATTAACAATTTCACCTTTTCACTCTTCTTCTTTAATTCTTATAAATATAAGTTACCTTGGCTCTTCAGCTTTGATGATCCAGGTCAACATGGATCAGGTAGACATATGAATCACATGTTACCAGAGATTCCTAAGAATGTTTTTCGAAAAGGTGCACAGGTAATAAATATTCATTTATCTAGTAATATACTAGATCCTATTATGAACTAGTAATAGACCAATGTAGATTTATGACTCGAGATTTACATTTCCATGTAGTGGTTCACTATGAAGAGACAACATGCTGTAGCAATTATTGGAGATAGTCTTTACTACTCTAAATTCCGGGATTACTGCGGTGTGAGTATCAGATCAAAACCTTTAAAATTAGATGTTATCTAATGAAATAAATCATTGATGAATAAGAATGGACTGTGTTTTGTTTTCTTTAGCCAGGTATAGAGAACAACAAAAACTGTATAGCTGATGAACATTATCTACCAACATTCTTTCATGTAAGAACTCGTTACAACTCAAAATATTACAAGTAAACTCTCTTATTTTCTCTTCATCTCTTGTATATACTATATGTGTTGTAGATGTTCGATCCAAGTGGCATTTCTAACTGGACAGTAACACAAGTTGATTGGTCTGAAAGAAAATGGCATCCCAAAACATATATGCCTGATGATATTACAAACGAGTTACTAAACAACCTCACGGTATTATATATAATATATAGTATATAAATTAAGTATATATATACTAATGTAAATGAATGTTCTTCCATCTCTATCTGTAGTCTGCTGACACAGTGGTTCATGTCACAAGTGTTGGGATGGTACGTCTCTTATATAAACCAATTTGTTCTGCCATTGTAATTGTAACTCTGACACTTGATTAATTTGTTTAAATACAGGGTGAAGATATATTGATGCCTTGTATGTGGAACGGTATCAAAAGACCTTGCTTCTTGTTTGGAAGAAAATTTCATCCGGATACACTTGATAAACTCTTGCTTCTCTTTTCTAACTACACAAGATCCGTCGCTTGGCATTTGTAAGGTTTATTTTTCTTCTCTACACACACTCAGATTCTTTGACCAATGCTCCACCAACATGTATCCAAATTAATCACCCTTTGAAGCTATCTACAAGTCTAGAAGCTTAAGGACATATGATATTTTTTCTCAATTTAATGAGTGTAGCTTTTTCCTAATTGTAATCATGGCTCTGACATAATATAACTTTATTTGCCAAATATATGATCAGATTGTTACTTGCTGAAGTTGTGTTAGTAAAATCAACGAGTCATGCAAGAAAAGAGAACCTTCCACTAGGAAAAGAAGTTCACACAAAGAGTCTGTGCCTTTGTTTTTTCTTTAACTCATATTAAAAGGATTGGAACAAACCTAACAATCTTGATTATATCAAATGGCCATCTTCCGAACATTACATATTCGTGATACTCTTCTTATCACTCTAATCGCTCTTACCTTCCCCAGACTATGTAGGCTAATACACACATCACCGGATATAAAAGCTGGTTACTTTCGTTCCAAGTCAACCTCGGCTTCTCGTCTAGATAACTTGTGGGCCACGGAAACAGCGGATATCATCTCACATGTCACTCCTATTCCAAATCCACCAGCATTCCTTGCTAATATTTCTATTGGCGATCCACCGATCCCACAACTCTTACTTATAGATACAGGTAGTGACCTAACTTGGATCCAATGTCTTCCCTGCAAATGTTACCCTCAAACAATTCCTTTTTTCCACCCTTCAAGATCTTCCTCTTACAGTAACGCTTCATGCGAGGCTGCACCACAAGCCATGCCTCGAATCTTTCGCGACGAAAAGACTGGAAACTGCCAATATTACCTTCGCTACCGCGACTTTACTAGTACTGGAGGTGTTTTAGCTACGGATAAGCTCACGTTTCAAACGTCTAATGACGGTATGATCTCTAAATCCGACATTGTGTTTGGCTGCGGACAAGACAACTCCGGTTTCACTCATTACAGCGGTGTGCTTGGTTTAGGACCCGGTAAATTCTCTATAGTAACCAACAATTTCAGCTCTAGATTCTCTTACTCCTTCGGAAGCTTAACCGATTCAACATATCATCACAACACTCTCATTCTCGGAGATGGAGCTAAAACTGAAGGCGATCCAACGCCTTTGATAATCTACCAAGACCGTTACTACCTTGACCTGCAAGCAATCTCCTTAGGAGATAAACTTCTTGATATCGAACCTGGAATTTTCCAGAGATATGGGTCACAAGGAGGCACGGTCATCGACACAGGTTGTTCACCAACGATTCTAGCTACAGCAGCTTACGAAACACTCTCTGAAGAAATCGATGTTCTTCTAGGAGAAGTTCTCAGTCGTGTTAAAGATTGGGACCAATACACGAATCCTTGTTACCAAGGGAATATTAAGCTTGATCTCTACGGATTTCCCAACGCCACGTTTCATTTCGCCGACGGTGCTGAGCTGGCGTTAGACGTTGAGAGCTTGTTCGTTAGCAGTGAAAGTGGAGATAGGTTTTGCTTGGCTATGAATATAGATACGTTTGATGATATGAGCGTTATTGGTGCCATGGCTCAGCAGAAATATAATGTTGGTTATGATCTTCGAACCATGATGGTTTATTTCCAGAGAACTGACTCTGAGCTTCTTGATTCTTAAAACATCAATTAAGAATAAAGAGTTAGAACCATGCTAAAAATGTGATTCATATTTTTTTCTTTAGACAAAACAAGAAAGACTGGAAGAATTTGGTTGCTAGGGTAATAACAAAGCTAAAGCAGAGGATTTATATGAAATTAATAGTTTTTTTATATAGAACATGTCATTTGTTGTGTGCGTTATGTTATGAAATCAGTAGTTAACAGAGCTAGAGCTTATATATGTATATCATATGATTATTATTACTGTTATCTCCTAAATGGAGTTTATAAAGAAAAGTAAACTAATTATACACTGTATTATACTTCTTTACTCAAGACACAATACTACCTTCTTATTATCACTGCATATCACAAAATAATAACAATAATAATAATATTACAAAATCTCATATTTTGTCTTCATCGCCTTTGTCCCATAGCAACCACAGGGAGAGTCACTTTATGCCCTCGGCTTCCTTTCAATGTAACCTCTCCGAAGCTATAAGCTCCGATCACTGATCTCACTGTTAGAGTCACCGAGAACGTTCTAGAAGCCCCAACTCTGACTGTCATTGCAGGAGGACTTACTTCAATAGCTATCGCTGGCTCCATTCTTGATGTGATTGTGTATGTTTCTTCCTCTTCTGCAACATTCGTCACTCTTCTAGTTACGGTTTGTGTTCTCACGAGATGAGAGATGGCTATGGATGGTGTGTTGAAGTTTGAAGGATGTCTCATTTTGAAATTGCAGGGAGTGTTTGTGAAGTTTGTTATCTCGTGAGAATCAATACCAGGTGTGGTGCACAAGAACCCTAAATAGTCCTCATAACCTTCAAGAAGATTCAATCAAACCGAACCGAACAAAATCAATTGATTTTCCTATTGACCAGAAATCAAAGAGGGAAGGTTTATCAGTTTATGTCAATTCAGTAAGAGGATGTACCTGCATCAAAGATGAGACCAGGATCTAAAGCAGCTCTTGGATTGACATGACCACTTCCATAATCAAAAGGAGTTGCTTTAACAAGCGTTACTGTCTCTGTTTCAGAATATTGCTGTGCTTGGAGAGGCCTTCCTGCTCTATCTATGACTGTTGATGTTGTCATCAAAGCTGATTTGATAGCAGCTGGACTCCATTGAGGGTGCTTCTGTTTCACCAGAGCAGCTATACCAGCAATGTGTGGTGCAGCCATGCTCGTGCCAGAAATTAGTGCAAATCCTTCGCCTGCTCAATAAAACTAAACGTTAGTTTATTGCTCCAGAGTACCTATGGATCATTCTGACAAGATTGGAGGAGGCGCTTACCAACATAATTTGCTTCGTCTGTTCCATTTTCAGACCAAGCAGACCATATTAGAGACCCTGGAGCAAGAATATCTGGTTTGAGGAGATCAGCATCCTGAAAGCTGAAATCTTTAGTGTTGGGTCCTCTAGCTGAGAATAGAGCCACTTCAGGAGCAGATTTGTGAAGAATGGGTTCTAAACCGTCTCCAATGCTTCCTTCAGCTTTAAACTCCTTTACCCTTCCCATCCAATCTCTTGATGTCGTGACATTGTAGTAGTCAATCAAATCCTAGGGAATAATAAAAGCATTCCACGTTGAGCAAATGGCAAGGGAAGGAACAATAGTTTAGTGAATGCAACAAAACTGTGTTACCATTGACTTAGAGACATCTGTAATCAGAATCCCAGGAATGCAAGAAGGTACAGGATCGAATTTTGTTCCCGGAGAAACATTTTCAACAACAAGAACAAAACCAGCTGCACCAAGATGCTTGGCAGTTTCAGCAACTCTCTTGATGGAAGCTGAACCAGCAACAAAGTTAAAAGAATAACCACAAAGAAGAATGTTTCCTTCGACCAATTTTTTGTTCAAGACTTCTGGCTTCTGGCAATCCGACGGATTGTATTTTGTACCAGAAGAACCAAGCAGGACATCATTTGCAGAGACCATTTTGTAAGAACGATGAGGTCGAGTAGAAGCTGCAAAAACACATAATTATTAATCATTATAACAATATAAAGACTCAGAAATGGTCCTCTTCCTATATAAGATATTACTATTGTGTGGTTCTATATATTTGGATCACAGAAAGAAGTAACTTACGGGATAATCCCATTCCAGCAAGCATTTTTCCATTCCCAAGTGTCAGATGATTTTTGTATCTACGATCATCAATTGCAGCAGCCACAGTAGTGATCCAAGGGCTGTATGAAACCAGGGTTTTCGGAAAGGGGCCACCATTTCCAGCAGCTTGAGCAACAAAAACACCAGCTTTTACAGCCCCAAGAAGTGTAGCATCGAATGGATTCAAGAATGTTGTCTTGGTAGTAGCTGGAGGACTGTTTGGACCAACCGAGAGACTCAAAATATCTACTCCATCATGAACAGCCTGCTCAGAAATAAGGAGGAGAAATATTTCTTCATATATTTGGAACAATTTAGTCCTCCAGTTGAGTATTGTGCTAAGTTCTAGGTTACCTGATCAATGGCAGCAACCACATCAGCTACAAAGCCTCCAAAAAGCCGGTAGAGAGCTTTGTAAACAGCAATCCTGAAGCAAGATAGCATTTAATGTTGAAAGGCAGGAACATAGATGTGCTAAAGCCACCAATCTCTGAATCAATTATCTATTTACCTTGCACGAGGAGCCATCCCGCTAGCTTTACCAAATTCATAGCCGTGCATCCTCACTGGAATACCATTATTTCCGGCCGCAATAGCTGCTGTATGACTGAAAGGCCAAAATTTTAATTAGAACAAAAAGAAGCATTCAACTAAGAATGTGCAGAGGAATATGCAGTTCTGAGATATGTGAGTTAAGTTTTCTGAGTTGAACTAATCATATTCTGAATATATTCTCCGTTGGGAAAGCTTAAAAAGCTTTTCAAAAATTTCATTGTTGCAAATTAGTATAAAAATAAAAATCAACAAGACAAACCTTCCATGTCCATCACCATCCATTGGTGAAGCAAAGTCAATATCCGGATTAAATGCACCAGCTGCTTTTGCTGCTTCAGCAAAATGCTGAGCTCCTATGATCTTCCCATTGCAGAAACTGACTTTGGTATGGGGATCTTCTTCACATTTCCCTTTGTAACTAGGATGAGGGCCATAAGGTACTGCTGTGTGGTGAGAGGCAAAACTTGGGTGATGTGGAAATATTCCTGAGTCAATAAAGCCAATAACAATATCTTCTCCAGCTCTATCGTAACCACCACCAGTTGGCCAAACATCTGTTGGCAATCCCAGAAACTGTGGTGTATGTGTGGTGAGCTTCCTCACTTTCCAATCTCTTTCCACAGATTTCACACCAGGCGCGCGACGAAGCATTTCCGCCTACTAATATAGCGGAATACTGTAAGGGACTATGAATTAAACACTAAAGTGAAATTTGTAAAGAGTATCTTGAATCGATTTTCACCTGATCAGGGGAAACATGAGCTGCAAATCCATTTATAAGGTGTTTATAGCTGTAAAGTTTCTTGTATGATCCTTCTTCAAAGAGCATTCCAAGAAGCATATCGTGCTTTCTCTCAAGATGACGGGCATAGGATGTGACCAATTCACTGCCAAAAGAGAGGTAAGAGATTGTTAATAATCAAGCAAGCAACATTTACAACATGCAAAAAAAATTGTGATACACATCAATGACTGGCCAATCACTAAACCAAATAATGCTTTTGGTTACTCAGATGTTAATAAGATTGTACTTGAAAGAAGAGAAGATACAAGTACCTAGTTGTATCAATTTTCTCATCAGATTCAACAGCAGTTGCTTCAAAACCATTATCACCACCTTTGTAACTGATGATTGGTTCTCCTTCCATAGTCACAATGTAAATCTCAGCAGTCACAGTGACGAATAGTGTGAAAAAGGCCAGAATTTTACACCCAATATCCATATTGCTGCTTCACACCAAAGAAGCACCAGCTTAACTCGATATAAACTTAATCTGCGGAGTATCAAAATCCAATGAAAAAGCATTAGGATCTGATGAAAACAACAAATAAACATCAACAGCAACAACCACTTCACAAAAACTAGGCTTGTGTTTAAACCACCAATACTTATTATAAGATAAAAACTGATAACTTAAACTCAAACACACTTGTTGTTGTGCTCTCTTTCACAGGGATAAAAGACTATAAACTTTCCAAATCTGACAACTCACAATCAAACTGTTAAGGCTTGAAGGTTTAAGGACACAATATCAAAGACTATAGCTTAACAATCCAAGTAAAATAAAGTTTTAAATGAGCAGAGAAGAGACTCCCAACTAACTCCAAGATAAAAAACTTGGGGGAATACTCCAATCTACTGTAGACATAAAAACAAAACAAAGCAACTGTTTGAAGACGATACAGTAACTATAGTAGCAACTGTTGTTGATCAATCAGTGAGTCAGAGAAATAATTATAAAAAAAAAACAAATCTTTAGAAAAAAAAAAAGAGGATCTTGATCTTCTTAACTTGAAGTTTGAATGTAATAAAGCAAAAAAAAAAGGTAGAAACTTACTTTGAACACACGAAACGAATGAAGCAGAAAAGTAAAGCGAAATTTGAGATTAGACGGTTAAATCAAAACCAAAGAAGAAACGAAATTAGTCACTACATAAATCAAATGTGAGTTGGCTAATTTGAACAAGATATATCTAATCAGACTGATTCTAGAGAAACTTTGAGTCTGAGTTTTCCTTGTTTTTGAGGAGGAGAAGAGTAACGGAGAGATCTTGCAAAATATCAAAAAAAGGAAAAGAAACAGAGTGATAAATGATGATGAAGAGATGTGAGTGTGAAGTTTTTAGTGATAGTTGGAGAGAGAGTGTGTGAAATTGTAAACATTTTAGGGTTTTGTTCTTTTTTGTTTTTTTTTTATTAAATTTTTTTTTGTCAAACTCACTAAATATTTTAATGAAATTACTGACCTTTTTCAATGCTAATCAGAGACAATGAACCGTGTATAACGGAGACTCTCTCATTTATAGTATTTATTATGAAAATTAATTATATAATAATTATACACGTAGCATAGGAGTAGAAATTTACCACAATATACAAGGTTATGTCAAGTATACAAATGTTATTACTAAGTACTACTTTACTACTATATTATTATGTTAATCTAATTTATTGATTAATATTGATGACAAAGAACGTATTTAGTACTACTATGTAGAAATGCACCCAAAAAAAAGATAGATACTTTCAAAGTATCCTAGGTAACTTTTTGGTTTGTGACAAACTGGATTTAATAAATGAAGTAATTAATAAATGATACAAAAAAAAAATTACATCCACCTTATTTGAAAATTCAAACATATTTTACAAATTATTAACAACTTATACCTGTTTTTTATGTGATAGTTTGAGTAATATTTTAGTAAATTATAATACATAGTGTGAGAAAAGATAGTTGACTTAATTGATGAAAGGTAATTCAAATATTAATTTCATAATCGGAGGGACCATAATAATGACAAAGGCTTAAGCAAACAAAAGAAAATCAGATGGACCTAAAGTATTGTTAATGATGTTTGATTAGAATTCATGTTTCAATCATAAAACGCAGCTTTCTTACCAAAGCATTATGAACACAGTTATAGCACTTGATTGTGTTTCTGTCTTTTGGAAAACAGAGCATATTGTTTGGAGTAATTATGAAGATATATATGCCAAGTAATTAGTTGTAACTTGTAAGAGAATCCAGACAACGTGAAATTTTTTTTTTTTAAATGTATATTCGAAGAAATGTTAGTCTTAAATGTTGATATAATCATTTCAAGTTATATTATATCATTAAATATTTCCCAACAACAAATTTTGTAGAATGGAGATAAATTAGATTTTACTCTTTAAGTGATTAAAAAAACTTGAGGTGCATTTAGTTAGAAGTGAAACTCATAATTGAGAAAAGCTTAGAAATTGGAGGTATGTATTGTGGGTCGTATAAAGTTAACATCCAAGGCACATGTGAGAGACTGTTCCCAGGAGTTATGTCGTTTAGTCTAAACACATCATGTGTCATGTCTCAACTCTCATGTCACCTTTCTTCTTCTCTTCAAATTAGATTCCTCTTACACAGTTACACTATCTTATTTAATTGTTTTTTTTTTATTGGTCGTACTGATTTTATTTGGTTAACATTTCAAGATTTCATACATACACGAATATATACATACATAGTCTTCAAAATCAATTGCATCATTCAATAATCCTTTGAAAGTAACTTTAAATTCAAATTTAAATTCTCTTTCGGTCAAAAGGGACAAAACTGGTTGTTACTTTTCGTGAGTCTTAACATTTATTTATACATTTAAATTAGGTGTAACAAGAAAAATGTTACTATTAAGTTTATTAATATTTATGTCATTTATATACACAAATAATTAAATGGCCCAGTATTTATTTGTATTAAAACAAACAACCTAACTGACTTTGAAGTTATCATTAATGATGGATACAGACATACAGCTATATGAAAAACATTCATATTGTATTGAGTTCCATTTTTATTTAGGTTAATATGATATGATTTGGATAAATTTCATAGTCTATGTTTATTTAGGTTTCTATTTCTTTTTAAAGTGAGAGTGCTTATAAATCTGACTGAAGTGATTTATGTGTTAAGTTCACGTTATCAGTTCATTTTTAGGACGAAACTATGGTGATGTATATTTTTACCAAAAAAAAACTATAGTGATGTATAATAGCTTAATGCCAAAAAGAATAAAACAAGATGACATGGCATTATGATGAGAAAGGAAAAGACACTTCCTTTCTCGTGAATATATATATCAATTCCGATTTGAAAACCTTAAAAAATGTCTCGACAAATAAAACAGCTTAACTAAAATTAAGCTCAGTAATTATAAAAATGTACATATATCAAAACCATGTAATAACTGCAATTGTCAACATTATAGTAGTTTGGAACGAGATTCATGTGAACCTCATCTTTTGTAATTTGTATGGATAACATCGACGTTGAATTATACTACTGGCAGCTGGCAAGCCTATAAAGCTATTTAACAGTTGGCCCATCAGTCTTTCATTTCGTTCGATACCATAAACATAATATTCTTTTTTATTTTCAGGACGTACGCTTTGGTTGGCCCAATAACGAAGTGCTGGGAAGCGGATAGATCCGTAATCTGCAACCGAATTAATTTTTTAAAAAATATCATCAATCTGAATATGTCCCGTATAAACTAAAAATATTTAAAATTAAATTTATATCCGCATCCGCAAAACCTTCGCTCTAATCCACAACCTGCTAAATTTAATTATTTTAATTTTTTATATAAAATCATTAAAAAAACTTAAAAACCACATAAACTTTGTAAAAAATCTGGAAAAAAAAATACGAAACTTATAAAAATAGATAGAATAATTTGTTTAAATATAAAATTTAAGAAAAAAATATAAAAGGTAAAACAATTTATAAAATAAATAATATTTTTAATAAAAATAAAGATCAAAATAATATTTTTAAAAAATTGACAGATTGTGGATTACCCCGCAAATCCTCGGATCTCGACTAAAAAATCTGCTAAAAATGAGTTTTAACCAACAACACCCGCAAAAATATGAGCTAAAAAATGTAAGTTCGAACCCGCCATGCAGCCGATAACAACCGTTAAAAACCACTTTTAACAGAGAGAGTTTCGCTATGTTTACATTATAGGATTAGGAATTAGTTCTTTCCCAGACGATTTATGTAATAGAAATAACAACACGACACAGTGAGACAACATACTTTTGCAAATATTACACTTAACGATCCTTGCAACACCACATTGATAACAGAGCTAATCGTAGCCAACAAACCCATGAATTACATAGTTAAAAAACTTGTGTGTTTATCATTTGTCAAATGATCGAATAGATCAGACTGAAACATCAAATACGATAAGACAAATATGCTGTATCCACAGCTTTCTCATTAAAATAAATAGTTGTAATTATTAATGGATGATATCATAATGCTTCAATTTATTTAACTATAGATTGTAAATTCAAAAGAAAGCTTTTCCTTTAGATCAACAATACCCAGGAAATTTTCAAGAAAACAAAAACAAATAAGACACACACACTCTTGAAATCGTCATCACCATTGCATAAAGATAGACTTAACCACAGCAACCTCTGCATTCATATATAAAAAATTAAGCACCATTCATTAGAGAAATTAATACACATATAATTAATTGTTGCCACTAATATCATTTGTTAAATCAAATCCCTAAGAATCAAAGTGATCTGATTCTAGAATTTTTCAAGAGCGTAAAATGATTCAGTTGATCTGATCTGATCCTTTTAAATTTATCAATTCACATATGCAAATTCGAAATGATACACATTTAAATCATTAAAAATCATAAATTTAGGCCACACAATGATCGAAAAGATTGAATTTTTTAAGAAATACCTAAAACGATATCGAGATCAATGGCCAGCGTTTTCCTTAGCATGCTGCTGGTGCTCGAGATGGCGACGCTCATTAGGGAGAGCGACAAGGTAAGAGAAGGCCATGCCTCCGAAACAGATATGAAGGAGAGGTTCTACGGAGCTTGTCTGTATGTATTTTTCATTGTAGTTATCGAGTCCTCTCTTCACAGAGGTCTTCACGGTATTAGTAGAAAACGTGGATTTGAAATAGCCGGGAAGCTCCGTCACCTTCTTCCCCTTGATTTCACTGTAAACCCTTCTCAACGCCATTGGAGCTTCTTCCTTCTTCAATTTGCGATGAAGAGAAAAAATGGTTCTTTTAACCCTAGTCCATGAATTGGGGATCGAAATAAAACAAACAGAAGGGCAAAAACGCCAATAATCTGATTAAAAGGGTATATCAGTAACAGAACCAATCTTCAATTTTGGATAAATATAGAAACTAATTGGATATTTTAGTTAATGAGAATAATTTTATTAATAAGGTCAACAAATTAAATTTTCTGTAAATACGAGGAGGTTGTGTGCAATTTACCAGAAATACAAACAACAAAGAGTATGTCATAACTCATAAGTATAGGTGACGTGTCAAAATTTAATTGGAGAAGCTGACGAATGAACAAAGCAAATTCACCACCTCCTCCTGATCGAAATTTAATCAAACTTCGAGAAGAGGAAGAAGATTATCGCTTATTCAAAACAAAGATCGAGCTTCTGCATAAAGCTTAATCCTTTGAAAAACTGATGGAAGAACCAGAAAAGGTGTCTACTTCAGTTCCACAGCAACCTTCTGGTGAAGATGATGAGGCTGGGATCAAGCCTAAGGTCTGTTTTAATAATAATCTCCAAATTCCGATTATTGATTAGCGTCTGATTTAGTTCTTTAAGAAATATTGAATTCTCATTTCACAAAAACAGTTTGTGAATTGGCTTTTTATGATTCAATTTTTGGGTGTTTCGTTTTAATAGGATCCAGCGTCGTCTTCTGGGTTTGGAACAGTTTTTAGTCAGACTCTTGTTCCTACTGCACAATATTATGAAGAACAAATGAATCGTGGAGCTGGGATCTATGCTGTTCCTGTGCATCAATTTGGTGGACATATAACTGCTCTTCCTTCCAATTATCTTATCCCTCTCACTTACAATCTTCCAACGTAAGTTAATCGATTAGCTTCGATACTTACTACTTACTAGATAATGCCATTTCATTGCGAAGAATCATATTCGTATTCATATGTAGTTGATTTAGTTAGCTAGAAGAATTAACAAAGTTTGTCTCTTTGTTCATTTGTTTTGGAGTTGGATTGAATCCAAGCCATTGTTTAGGTCAAATTACTGATGATTTTATATATTTGTTTAGTACTAGAGCAAGTATTGAGGGTGAGACTGGGGGAGAGAACCAAGCTCAAGGTGGGCAGGGTCAGCAGCAACCTGCACATCAAAGACTAGTTGTGGAAAGGAGATTTCAGATTGCGTTTCAGCTTGACTTATTTCTCATAATTAAGCTTGTTGCTGTCATCTTTTTGTTTAATCAAGATGGATCAAGACAAAGGCTTGCTGGTCTTGTTGTTTTCGCTACCATAGTTTACTTGTAAGTCTCCTGAATTTGGTTTAGTTTCACTCTTTCTAAGTCTATGAAATGACAACGAATCTATGGTGTGAAATATGTTAAACTGGCTGTGTCAAAGACCTGTTTAATTCTAATATCAATCTGTTGTGCATAAAAGTATTGAGGGAATCTGTTGGAGTGTTGTAAATTTAACAGATATCAAACTGGAGCTCTAGCACCGTTTGTGCGATGGCTTTCACAAGGTATGCATAGAGCAGCAGTACCACCACCTCGACCTCAAAGACCTGCTGCCAGAGCTGATAATGATCCTGCAGCTGCAGTGCCACTAAATGAAGATGCTGTTGCAGGTAATTTATTACTTTGCAACATCTCTCTCCAATAATGTTAACTGATGCCACCACAACAATAACTAATGTTGAACCTATTTGTTTCGCAGAGGGACAAGAGAATCAAGTTGATAATGTAAACCAAGTAAATGCAAATGAAAATGCAGGAAACCAAGGGAATCAATGGTGGGGAATAGTAAAAGAGATTCAGATGATAGTTTTCGGCTTCATAACTTCACTACTCCCTGGCGTTCACAACATAGAGTAGACTGTTTCTTCACACTCTTTTCTTCAACTGGAAATTTTTTTGTTATGTTCTACTTTAGTCTTCTATTGTAAAAGTAAAGTAAAATTTTACTCTTAACGACTCAAATCTTCCAAAACTTGATGTATGTGAGCTGCAATTTCCATACTTTAGCCTCTAATGTTCAATGTAGAGAAACTCATAATTTAAGCATCTTTGTTGCTTACATCTTGTTGATGATCACAAAACCACAAGAGATCAAGAATAAGCTGACGATAAAAACGTTTCCTTATTTATTTATTATGTGCTCTAACGAACAATACTATACAAAAAATAGACAGATATATACACAGAAAAAGGCAGAAGAAGAAGTGTCAAAAGGTCAGTCACATTTCCAACAAAAGATTACTGATTTTCCTTAGCTCCATGAGAGCTGTCATGGCTGTGACTTGTCCCTTTTCAACCAAATTGGTCTTAGATAAGTTTCCTGCCTGAACATGACCTTGTTCTTGCTGGAAAACCGACTCGATCACCTGAACATATAGTCATAAGTCATCCGAACATGACTTGATATTTTCAACAGAGATGAAATATTAGAGAATGAGAAAGAGAGTAAGTTTACCTGAATGTGTTCAAGCATGGAGTTGCCAAGGCTCTTCACTGTATTCATCACATTTTGGTCTGTGTCTGCTTTGCTGCTTGATGATGAAGCCTGTGGAAGACAATTTGGCTCAGAAGAGGAAACCAAATCGCTCTTACTACTTTCGCCACCATTGGATTTTGTCTCTTCAGCAGTGATATTGCGTCCAAACTTCCAAAACCACTGGAACTTTCCCAGTAAGACCTTGCTACGCTCCTGAGTAATGGCCACAGGTTTATCTGCAGCATCTTCTTCATCATGAAACTGAGTTACTGGAAACTCGATGCTCGGTTGAGAAGAAAGTGGAAGAGGTGAATCTACTACACTTGTTTCATCGGGGAACATATTAGGCGAAGCTACTGTGCTTGTTTCTTGATCTTTAACTGTTTCATGGGGAAACATATTTGACTCGTTACTGCTATCCGAATCATTCTCTATGTAGTTTAAATCTCTGAAGGGACTGTTTGGATCTGTAGTAACATCAGATGAGTTCTCCTCAACTGCTACACTCTCTTCACCTGCAGTTTCGAAATCCGTATTTATTTCCTCAGCTTCTTGAATTGAGCTATCTTCATTGTTCACAAGATCTATCGAACTCGCTTCCTCAGGTTCAGAAACAGCCACCTGATTAAAATCTTCAAGCAAGTTACGAGAAACTGACGATGATGCCTTCACTTCACTTTTCTCGTTTACTGACTTGCTGCTATGAGTTGGCTCAGAGTCTGCTCTGAACAGTCTTCTCACTCTGAACCATGGCTTTTTCTTCTGTATTGAAGGAGGATTATTTTTCTCTTCCTCGGCGGCGTTTTGTAGAACTCTCCATTTCTCCTCCCAATAACTTTGCGGTGCAATTATTAATGGAGATTTGGGAGAAGTTGATCCCGAAGGAAAACTGTTAGTTCTCGCCGGTATTGCAGGACTGATGCTCTGATCAAAGACATCTTTTATCAATAGAGCTGATGATCGTACATCCTCATCCAAAGCTAAACCTTGTAAAGACTTAGCCTTCTCTATAATCTTCCTCACATCAATCTTCTCTGGAAAGTTCAGTAGTCTCTGAAGACAAGAACCTGCATTTTCAGTAGCAAGCAATGATGATCTTAAAGATAATATCATCGAAACCGCCATTCCCGAGACTAGAGCTCCTCGAGGAGAATCAAAGATCTTGTAGCTCTGGTCTGAATTGGTATCTTCTTCTGTTCTTGCTGAATTATCTGCTGAGAATATTTCATCCCACACTATCAATAAATCCTGAAGCAAAAACTCTCTGCCAAACAAAACCCGTAACCAACGAAGCCCAAAGTACTGAGGTTCAACTCCGAGTTCTACTAAATGGCTATGCAGAGACGAATCAACAAATGATAACAGATGGTAAAACGCAGTGCACGCTTCAAGAACAGGAGGTAAACCTGTGTGGGATCCGGTAGCTGGAGAGTTAGCAAAAAATCCAGCCATTGCAACACAACCATGAGCTCCATTCATTAGAGCATCAAACATGCAGTAAGCATCATGTTCCATGAATTTCTCGGATAAGACAATCCCGAGTTCTCCTTCAGCACCATAAGCATCACTTAACCTCACAATGGACTGAATCTCAGGATCAAGCTCATCTAAACTCTGTATTTTCTTTGAACTTCCCTGAATACCACCGATCTCATCATCCCTAAAATCCTCCAGAAACTTTTTGAAGTCAAAGTTGTAAGTAATATCTCTTTCTTCAAAAGATAAACCATCGAATCTATCCGTGAAATGATCTTCATAACTTTTACGCACTTCAGAGAGGCGCTCAACATCAACATGAAGAACATAGAGCAGAGGCGCCAAAAGCTCATGCATTCCTAGAAAGAGATACCATGAAAAAAGTCAGATCATACATCACAAAATCTATAGTTTTAGTATCAAATGTGATTGTACCTTGTCGATAACCATACTCGGGATGTTTAAGGCACCACAAGAGTAGAATACGTCTTAACATTCCTTGACATCTAGGAGCTTGAAAGAAACTCCAATGCTCTGGATATAACCTTGATAAGTCTTGATCTAATGTTTTCTCTAGCTCTGCATTACGAAAGAACCGACCCCATGTACTATCTGCAAATATACACCTAAGAATCTCAGCAAAACATTAAAAGACAAATATTTGTATATATGAAAATCAAATCAGAAAATCTTTTACCAGGGTTTTGAGATAAAGGATTGTCAACTGAGAGATCAGGGGAATTTCGACCATCTTTAGACAAATGTGGATCTATCAAAAGCCTTCTCCTTAAAGAAGCATATCTACATGACAAATAAACATTGTAATTCTAAGCTATGGAGAAGCCATATAGACCCCTTTCTTAAACCCAGAAAGCTCACATCTTATTGAATATCAAATTCTACGAATTATGAAATTTTTTGTTGGGTTTTTAAACAACACCAAAATTCCAATGCTTAATCTTACGATGGGTGAGAAGCTAAAAAAAACTATACCTTCTACGAGATGCAGCTGTTGCTTTACGAAGATCATCGATTGAAGAAGCCTGACACGGAAGAACGCCGAGATTCAAACGCCACCGTAAGCCTCTCAGATTGTCAAAACGACGATCAGATTCGTCTCCTAGAGATTCTATCTCCGATCGAACCATAAGCTTATTATCTTCTTCTCCGGTTTCACAAAATTGAAATTAACCAAGGAATTAAAAAGGAATAAAAAAGCTTTAAGCAGCTGCTACCGGCAAATTTCACACCAGAAAGTGAAACTTGAAGCTGGAAAATTAAATGACAAACAAAATTGTTAAGAACCGATGAACACAATAAAATAGGAAAGAGAGAGATATAGAGAGAACGAATCAATTCTCTAATTTTATCTCTCTCCGAATCCAAGAAGAAAAACAAAAAGAAGAGTTTTTTCAGAAAAGCTTCAATATTGTCATCCTCCGAATAAAGAAGAAGAAGAAAAAATAGGAAATTTGTTTGTTTCGTGAGAAAAAAAAAACAAACAAAGGTGACCTGTCGGAGCAAAGTGGTGGTGAAGAACTGAAGATGATGAAGCACCCACCACCTCAAATAGCTACCCTACCTTTTTTTCTTGTTATTGATTGAGTCTATACCCAAATATTAAATGACAGTTCAAACTTCAAAAAGTATATACTGGCTTTTTTTTTTTTTTTTTTTTTTTTTTTTTTTTNAGAAATCTAACACCAAATTGAATAATTTTCCATATTCGGATATAGTTTTCGGATCGGATTCAGATCAGATATTTCGGGTTGGTTTTTTGCCCATACCTAATCATTTGCTTAAAACATCTGGAACCATTATTGCATCTACATGATCTATTCAGAAAATTGTGTTATTTATAAAAGAACCATAACAAACTTATAGATACAAGGCTTTTCTAATTTTTGTATTAGCATTTTCATCATAGATACGATCTACTATATATGTTGAAAAGTGATAACAAGTTTTTTTAGTGGATTCACTTCAGCTGACAAAGGAGTAAAAAGAATAGTTTGCATGGCCTTGCGAATTAGAGACACTTAAGTATAACATTTCGTTTGAGAAAATACATATGAGTTTAAATATTGAAAAGGCATATTCTAATCATTGGTATAATTTAAGATGTGGCGGCATGTGGCAGGAGTTTTATTTGCAACTTGCTAAAAGTCATATCCAAGTAGGCATTTACGACACGTCTACAATTCCGTGTCAATATAGATATGTTATACGTTAAATTTACGTGTGGACACAAATGATGATGTAAAAACAACATGTTGAGTGTGGATTAAATGAAAATTAACTATTTTGTTTTTAATATAGTTTGATATTTTTTATTTATATAAGATTGATTTTATGTAACGTATTTATATAATTCTGAATATAAAATTGAAATGATGAAAAAACAAAAAATAATGTTGAATTTCTTTTAAAATCAGTATATCAGAGAATATATATATATATATATATAAAATATTTATGGTGTACTGTATACGTTAAGTGTATAGGCCTTGGAAGAAGAAGAAGACTAATTCGTTAAGAACAGCTGGTTTAACATAGACACTTAATTTTTTTAATAAATATATAGTGAATGAATTCTCAGAATTTGAGGTTGTTTTACACAGCCGTTTGCGGGTAACTGTTAGAAACAAACAAAACAATTTATATATAAAATGATTCATGAATGTAATTATCTAACTGGTCTTTATCAATATATAAGAAATACTCGTAAAAACAATAAAACACGACCACGTACCAAAATAGTATTTACTATAAATTTCAATATACATTTTTTGTGGACGCCAAAAGTCATATTATCTTGAAGCAGTATTTACTATATATATGGTTGGTGTTATTAGATGCATCTAAAAAAGAGCCAACTATTTGTTGGTAGAGTCGGTCCTCTAATTTATTTTCCCATTTTAAAATAATATTAGCATTATATTCCATATTATTATTGTACACGTGGATCCCTCTGCGTCACCAAATAACAGTATATATTATACATCACTTTCAGCCTCCAATAAAATGTTATATCTCAATAAATATATAAATAGTTACTTATAGATCTTAGTTAATATACAACTCGTATAACATGTTCTTCTCAAATTTTTTCACTATTTCCAAAGTAAGTTTAGACAAGGTAAATTATTTTAAACTACAATCGTAATTAATATTAAAAAGTCTTAATCTGTTGAGGAATAAAAACTTAAATTTATATTACAATCTCAACTATAATCTTTTATTTTTATCCTAAATTTATGTGACAACTTGAATTAACTAGATAATTATTAGATAACAATATCTTTCCGACCATTATGCGAAAGCAACTCACTAACTACAACTCCTTAATCCCTTCAACTACTCATGTTAATTTGTTTATAATCCAAGTTTTAGTTGTACCTAATTGGAAGCAATTACAAACTGAATAAACCTGCAATCACAAATTTAGTCTGTAAAAGTTAGGTTTACATAATATCACTACATAGTCCCAACTCCCAAAAGATAATAATCGGAATTATTCTAGCTATGAAATGTTAATTCATTATAAGACAATATTTTATAGGTTTGTCTCTATTACCCATTATTTAGATTTGAAAGAGATAAATAGATAACAATAATTTTGCAAAGCAACATGACTTTCATATATTCATAGGACCATCTTATGTCAAAAAGAATAATACCTTTAACCCCACATGTCACTAAGGTGGCCATTTCCGAGTAATGCATCCGATTTAATAGAGACATAAATTTTATATTATTATATTTTTGTTGTTTTGCAATCAACAAAGCTAGACGCCACGAATTTTAAAAGTCGGTGATTATTTAAAACTTAATGTGAATAACATGTTAAATATTTATGGGCTAAATTTTCTATCTCACTTACAAGTTACAACCATTTTGATTTTTGTGCATGCATGATTCAATTATATATGTTAATCTCTTCCTTAATCATATGAGAGAGCTATTAAACATTCGTATTTCATGTAAAATATACATGCAGTCAAATTCCTAATCCTTTTATATTATTTTCATTGTCAAATTAAATTACATTCATCTTTGTGAAATGTGAACTCCCTCCACTGGGAATATAAAAAATATTCACTTTTATCTCTAATAATGGGCTTAAATTAATCATTCGGCCCATTAACGTTTTTAATTGGGCTGAGTAGACAGTGTCCCAGTATCACTTCGAAAGACGCGTCTGTACTCCGTATTCATTAATTCATAATATAGAATCTAAAATGGGGAATGAATCTTAGTATTTGTGACCAAAAAGAAGTAAAATTGTAGAATTAAAAAACGTAAGAAAAATTAAAATAAAATGTCTAAATACAGGGGCTTAAATGAAATATAAAGAGTTGTGCGCATCATAACAAAAGTTAAGTACCAAAGAAGAACGGAGAGTGACGTAAACCCGACCGTTGAAAGCACCTTCTTAA
>KE156714.1:139826-152166 GCA_000411055.1 Leavenworthia alabamica
AGAAAGATCTTAACGTTGGCTTCATCTTCTCAATTCCTCAATTCATTTCCAGGTTTTGCTTTATTCTATTGAAAAAAATATCTAGGCTTTCTGAATTCTATGTTGTTTTCTTCTTCAGATAAATCAAAGTTGTGATACCTTTGCTTAGATTAGGTTAAACCAAATAGTTATTAAATGTTTTTTGAGTCAGGAGCAAAGAGATTAGTGTTAGAGTTGTTATGATTTAGACTAATAATGTTCGATCTGTTTCTTTGTCTTGTATGAAGGTGTCTGCTTTTATCAGAAATCTTCAATTAAAAGTAAAAGAAAAAAAACAGTGTCTTAAATGTGTATGTTTGTATGTTATGTCTGAAAACGTATAAGACTTGAATCAGTCATTTTTCACTGTAGGAAGTTAATAAATGAGAAATTACGAATCATTGTTTTGATTTTTTTGTTGTTGGCTTGTTTGTGTAAATGTTCAGGTTAAGATCTTATGTGAAATGATCTGATAAGAGGAATATAAGTCTCTGTGATCGGATATGGAGAAGTGTGAAACAAAGAGGAGGATTAATCAAGAAACTGAAAAGGCTTGTGTTTCAGTCGAGAGAATCGAGTCTACTTTACTCTCATCATTTGTTAAGAAAGGTAAAGAAACATCTAATCAGAGAAATTTTAAGCCTAATAAACGCAAAACCGAAGAAGAAATCAGTTTGAAATCCGGGAATAAGAAGCATTCTAGAGGATGGGTACATTGCGAAGAAGGTAAGAAAACAAGGAAGAGGAAAAGTAAGAGACAGCAAAAGGATAATAAGGTTGAGCTTGATGACACATTACGATTGCAGAGGCGAACAAGGTATTTGCTTATTAAGATGAAGATGCAGCAGAATCTTATTGATGCATATGCAACTGAAGGTTGGAAAGGTCAGAGGTAATAATATTTGAATTTTTTCTCTATTTAACTTATTGTTACTTACTTGGTAAAACTTTTACAATTTTACGATTCCCGCGGATATATTACCATAAGAATAGTTAAGTTGGCGTTACGAACAAGTTTATCGCTGTCAATATGTTGGTACATTGATTTATTTTACTAGTATTCGTTTTTGTTTCCATATTGAATGTCTATGCCTATTTTCTCTTTAGGCCACGATTGTTTCGAATATAATGAAAGAACTTTGCATTTGCGTTTGCGTTTCCATGGTTATACAATTTTAATCATCATTTGTGGATATCAAAAAGGAAATGGAAGCGCAAATGCAAAGAAACAATCATGGCCTTTTATAGTTCAAAACAATTAATGTGGTTTTACTCTTGTTGTCTCCGTGTTTTCTTCAGCCGGGAAAAGATAAGACCAGATAAGGAGCTCGAAAGAGCACGAAATCAGATCTTAAACTGCAAGCTTGGACTACGCGATGCCATTCGCCAGCTGGATCAGCTTAGTTCTATAGGTAGCATTGAAGAGGAAGTCATGGCTCCCGATGGGTCTATTCATCATGACCATGTAAACAAATCTCTATCTATTCGCTTTAAACATATCCATGTGTATGTGGGAACTAGAATCACGCACATAATCAACATGTTTGCACTATATGCATATTGTTAATTCATACCTATATGATTGATACCTGGAAAATTGCCTGATGGGATTCTACCTTTTGCAGATATTTTGTGCAGAATGCAAATCTCGAGAAGCTTTTGTGGACAATGATATAATACTTTGTGATGGAACTTGTAATCGAGCATTTCACCAGAAGTGCCTTGACCCTCCTTTGGAAACAGAAAGCAGTATCCTTTGGCCATCTATTACATATACATATATATTGTCTAAGAGAGTTCATACAGTGTGGCTTCTTCACCTCATTTGTTTTCCTTGAATCATATTACTTTTAATCATCTCAACAGTACCTCCTGGAGATCAAGGCTGGTTTTGCAAAATTTGTGATTGCAAAATGGAAATCATCGACACAATGAATGCCCAAATTGGAACTAATTTCCCTATGGACAGCATCTGGCAGGTGAGTCTTTGGCAAGTACCAGTGTTACATTTTCTTTGAACGAGAGATAGAGATATCTCACTATAAGAACTAGGCTTTACTCTTCTAGTTTTGAAACTTTTTTCCTTTTTTTTATGGATTAGGATATTTTCAAAGAAGAAGCTAGTCTACCTATTGGATCTGAGGCTACAGTTAACAACCAAGCAGATTGGCCTTCGGATGAATCTGAGGACGATGATTATGACCCTGAAATGAGAGAAAAATGTGGAGGAAGTAGTAGCAATGTTAGTGGTGATGGTGACGGTGGTGATGATAACGATGAAGAAAGCAGTTCAACTAGCTTGAGCTTAGCTTCTGATGGTGTAGCCCTTTCAACAGGATCATGGGAAGGCCACAGACTTAGTAATATGATGGAACAATGTGAAACAAGTAATGAAGAAACTGTATGTGGGCCAAGACAGCGAAGGACTGTTGACTATACACAGTTATACTATGTGAGTACCACATCCATGGACTTCAAAAATCCTTTAAATGTTCATCGCATCAATTTGTTATTCATTGTTAATTTGGTGGTGATTTTGTTTTTGTTTGTATCAGGAAATGTTTGGAAAGGAAGCAGGTTTGCAAGAGCAAGGTAGTGAAGATGAAGACTGGGGTCCAACTGATAGAAGGAAGAGAAGAAAGCAATCTGATGGAGGAAGTTCTTTTATAAACATGTGTGAAAGCAGTAAGAGAGATCAAGATGTTGTAGAATTACTGGAACAGAGTGAGAGAGATTCTGTCTCTGCGGAAGATAAAGTAGGTCGCAGGCCGATGTTTAGAATCCCAAGAGCTGCAGTTGAGGTTTGAATTTTCTTCTTCCGGTTTAAATATCTTTTATATGTGTTGTTACCATTAAATCCCATTACTAAGTTTGAAATGGTTTTGATTATATGTACCAGAAGCTACGTCAAGTGTTTGCAGAGAATGAGCTTCCTTCAAAAGCTGTGAGGGATAGTCTTTCAAAAGAGCTGAGTCTTGAACCAGAAAAGGTAACTGATAACTCCTGATAAAAAATAATCTTGTGAATGTTTCCTAGATCATTGGATACTTATGAGGCTCATTCATATAACCAAGGAACATTTGATTTTCTTAGTTTTTTTGTGGTTCTCCGCAAGGCCCCATGCTTAAGTTTCATTTTTGATCAGGTCAGCAAATGGTTTAAAAATGCACGGTATATGGCATTGAGGAATAGAAAGGTAAATAACTCGGTCACAGAATTGTCGCTATTACTTGTTTACAGACTAAATTTCTAAAAGCAAGATTGGTCCATATGATAGACGGAGAGCGGAAAACAACCTGAGGATTCTAAGATAGTTTGTGGACCAGAAGCAGTGATGGAGAACAACACAGAGACAAATGAAGTTGAAGATACTTTGGATGATGATTCTGTTCCACCTGGATTTAGTGATTATGCTGCGAATCAGAAAACAAGATCTCCCTATAATGACAACCAAGAGGAAACTCAACAGGCCACACATGAAACTCAACAGCATATGGGACAGAAAGACTCTTCTTTCACTGTACTGGTAAGATATAAATTAGCCATTTTCGACAAAATGAGTCACTGGAAGTTATTTTTTGTCATTGTGTGTGTTCAGCCACAGGAAGAGTTAAGCAGCGAAATGAGCTTAAAAACAAGTCTGGAGGAGAAGGAGAAAGAGAAGAAGATGAAGGAAGAAGAAGAATTTGAAGCAATGATGGAGGTTATTTGTAGAAGTGAAAACAAGTTAATGGATGTGAGTCAGAGGCTTGATAGATTTAAAACACCAAAAGGCCGGAAAAAATTAGGAAGGTCTTCTTCTTCATGTGTACTCGAAGAAGATTCAGTAGTGTATGTTCCAATAGCAGAGATCAAAGAGAAGAGCTAAAAATAAAAAAAGAGATTTGTTGCACAAGTTTTGGTGTTTTTAGATTCCTTTGAGAATTTAGTATAAGAAAACCTCATGTAGCTTTTGTATGTTTCATTACTAATCATCAGATGTTTTGTATCTCACACTTACAAGCACATCTGCACAGTTCACATGCATTGCATAAAACATATTATATTAAATTAAGATATTAGAAATTGATAAAACAATTTGGATCATTATAAGCTGCGATTGCTGTTTGTATCATGGCCTCAACTGCAGTGCTTTCTTCTTCATCTGCCTGCAAATTCAGCCTAGAAATTAATTTAATAATCAAACCATATCATTTTCCTATAGAATTAGGAATATAAGAAGTATATAATCATTTCCCTAGTGTACTGATGAAATTCACTGATTTTTATATAATTAAATAATGACATAATTTAGTAACGACAGATTATTTATATGTTAAATGATTAGATTCATATTTCACCAACTCTCCATGACTCCATTTCTCACTGGTCGCATACATCACTGTATTTTTAGCGTCTGATTAAATATTATATTAACAAAGAAGACTAAAATGTTAGTGGTTGGAAAAGGCTATTAATTAGCCACGTTTTTTTTTGGTGTTGCTATTATGCTTGGACGGCGCTTTATGTGCCACGAGGCGCTTACACACATGTTATTCTGAATTTTAAATGAGTATGACGACATTAAGATTTTGAGAGAATC
The DNA here is from genome assembly GCA_000411055.1 of Leavenworthia alabamica. Lineage (NCBI taxonomy): Eukaryota > Viridiplantae > Streptophyta > Magnoliopsida > Brassicales > Brassicaceae > Leavenworthia > Leavenworthia alabamica. Next base: position 144,427 of record KE156714.1, read on the forward strand.
TAACCCCTAAAAATAGCTCCGGGCAATAGGATCGGGTTGTTCACATCGGATCGATAAAATCCAAAATAAATCGGATTCAAATTAATTGGATATGAATGAATAAGTTAATCGGTACAGTTTTATTTCTAGTTCGGATTTCGTATCGAATCGGTTTAAAATAACTAATTTATTCGGTTTATTCGGATTGTTCGGATTATTCGGATTAAAATTTAATTTTTGAAATAAAATTATATAATTTTAATAGAATAAATCGATTAAATAAAATTTTTGATCCGATTAATCCNTTTTAATAGAATAAATCGATTAAATAAAATTTTTGATCCGATTAATCCGAATTATTTTTACATTGATCCGATCCGAATAAATTTTGATCCGAACCGATTAATCCGAGATTTTTTCGGTTTATTCGGTGAATTTTGAAATTTCCGAACAACCCGATTACCGAATAATCCGATCCGTTTAATCCGATTAATCCGAATGTCTAGGATTACCAAAAATATCAAAGTGAAATTCACAAAAAAAAAAAAGGGATGGGCTCGAGGCCACCTCAATAGTTGGAGCTTTAATTGGTTGATTAGGATATTAAAATATAATATGATGATCATATACCAAATTATACTTTATAAGTTGTAATGTAAATTAAAGATCAATGAATGGGGACAGCTGGGAAAATTAATGGGTCCCTCTGAATGTTACTCTTTTGAATTTCATTTTTTGTAATATTGTATGATGAATTACAAACCTATTTTCTTTAACTGGAAAAAGAACAATCCTCTTTATTAAAGCATTTGGTCATATGTATTTTATAAGATATATAATTGATTGACGTACACCTCAAGGATTTGTCTACGTGCTACCAAGCGACGCTATTATAATATATTCTTAAATGCATTGTGAATAGAGACAGAGATAATGACCTGGAGGAAGAGGGTGGTAGAGAGACGAGAGGAGAATGAAGAGAAGTTAGTAGTGAGAATGTTGAGATTCAAAGACTCCAACACTTTACAAAGCTCCAACATTGTTTCTCTCTTCTTACTACATGTTATGCATACCACTACTGTCTTTTCTCCCATCCACGTCACTTTCATCTTTTTATTTTCATTTTTATATTAAGAAAATGGAATTTTATTTAAATGTAGATAAAATAACACATGTAACAAGAATGCATAATATAATATACTTACTTCTAGAAGTTCGATGGGGGAGTGACTATGTACTCTAGTATTTGATGAACCCATTTGCTTCAACTTCTTTGATCTCACGACATTATTGTTTGAAAAATCTTGCTGCTGCGTTTCTTCTGTCGGATTTGCTAGTAATATTGGTTGTGATTCCAGCTCTCTGATCTCTGTTTCTAGCCTCTTCTCTTGATCAATAAGTTCTTGCATATAATCTATTGAATCTTTGATGATAGATGCCTTGTCCAACTATATACGTACATAAACAATAATATATTATAAGTACAGGATAAAAAAATTAAAATAAAAGATAGAGTTGACTAAAGTAATAAGAAAAACCATTAATGGAATTAATAACACCTTGTTGACCAAAAAAAAGAATTGATAAATACCTTAGTTATGTTGGGAACGACTGATCGGAGAGCGAAGAGTCTCTGGTTAAGCTTTTGTCGTCTGTTCCTCTCAGAGACAACGTTCTTCGAAGATGCCGGCGACGTTGCTGCTCCTTCCGGAGAACTAGACTCACCGGAACCGCAAAACGCTTCCTCCGTAGGCCAACTGAATCAATGTATAATTACCAACTAAAAAAAAAATTAGAAATTTACAAGATTGAGGAAGTACCTGTCAAATTCGAGTTCTTGATTCTGGAAAAACATTGTGGTTTCCCAGTAATTCATGTACTCATGATCCAGATCCATTTTTGGACACACAATAACGATGCTTTCTTGAAATGCAAGGTTTTGTTTTCTTCTTTTGGTTTTTTATTTCTGTCCTTTTTTAGTGTACTGTCCAAACAAGAGTGGTCCGAGGATTTTATAGAGATAAAGAGTTCTGACAGAGAGAGACAAAGTACATATTTTAGGCACGTGGTATATTATAGGGTCTTAATATCCTGAATTTATATCAGATCTTGACCGTTCAATTTAGAGATCTAAAATCTGAGTCTTTCTGTCCAACAAAATTAGGAACCGGGGATTATCGTATGCATTAGTCACATTGACGACACACTGTGCTCATATCGCCTTTTTGGGTTTCCACACAACATATTGTACAACTAAGTTTTTTTGGCTTATACTGTACATATTATATTTTTGTCCCTTAATTCCTGATATACTGATTTTGAATTACTCGAAAACAAACTGAGAAAATATTAAATATCGATAACCGACGAAAAATTAAAAATAATCGATAACCAAATCTGTGTTTTTCCCCTAGTAGTTTAAAATCAATATAAAAGGAAATTAAGGAGAGGTATTTCAAAATTCAGACATATGTACACATCATGTTTGTGTGTATGCGTACGCAATGGCGATGATTTGTTGTTGATTGTCAACTTTTTGCCAAATTTAATTTAAAGTATATTCTGATTGGAGGCAGAATGAAACAAAGTCATGTTTAATTCTGTTATTTTGTGGATTATTTTCTTGTGATTTGTTTGTGTGTATATAAATCTTCCATATATATTGTTATGGAATATATTGAAGTGTCTTATATAAACTAAGCTATAATCATGGATTTTGTTCTGATATAAAATATATTCATGGACTTATTTAGCAGTCAATAGAAAAAAAATATGTATAAATGTGTTTAGTTGAACAATATTTTGGGGTTGTTTTAACGGTTTTTAGGGCATCCAATGATTTATGCTAGTTTATTTTTAATAAATTTAAAAATATGTTTAGGCATATATTAAATATGAAATTTTTTTTTTGCTTAAAACATCTAAAATAATAGTGAGTAAGATATTTGAGGATATTTTTCATTGTCTATTTAAAATATTGGATATCTAAAATATGAATCCATACGTGTCCTCATTTATTCAAAGCCCCACGACGAAATTATTTAACCCGATTATAGTATTTGAGTTGACCCGGTCGTTCATTTTAGTTATTTGTATATTATATTAAAGTTATTTTCAGTGTAAATAGTGAATACAACAACACATACTTAAATTTAAGCACAAATTCGACAGATAGATCATTCAGAAATTTTATAAACCCTTTATCAAAAAAATAAAAAGAAAAGAGAGATAATATGTATTGGGCCATTTATTTCAATATATTGGGATCAGGTATGCACGTAACTCGTAAGACGTATCGATTCGGCCCATACAAATTATGGGTTTAGCCCGTTTGAATATTCCAAAATTTTATTAGCGTTAAAGTTTTACAATTTTAAAACAAATCTTTATTTAAATTTTTTTATGATTCTAGAATATATACACATTAAATATAAATGCAACAAGGATGTTTATAACGACCAACGTGTCTTTGGATGAGATTGCTATGTTGTATTAAACTAAACTAGGTTACGACCAGCGATACATCGCGGAAAAATCCGTTTAATAAAATATTTGTTTTTTATGTATTTTAAATTAAGTTTTAGATTTAAGATCAAAGTCTAAATATGTTAACATAAAACATTAAAAATGGTTTTGATTATAGTGATACGAAGTGGTCTATATGGAGGAGTATAGACAAAAACAAATGTTTTTGCGATTTTTCTCTAATTTGGCAAACAAACTAATTAAACAGAATAAATAAGAAAAATAGTAGAGTAAATAGACTAAAAAAAAGTTTAGTAGAGTTAAACATAATAAAAGAGTAAAAGGATAAAACTAAAAACATGATGCAATTAACTTGAAATTTGCTTTAGTTATATCTTCATAAATGATTTCCAAAACCACACTTCCACCATGTTCAAGATTGTTATCCATTAAGAAGTTTTTGAATCTTTTTCCAAAACGCATCCTATTACTTCTTTACCCATTTTGAGTTAACAGAGATACTGACTATTCTGTTCCAATATGATCAATTATGACAGCTTCTCCTCTAGCTTGCTGTAAATTGTGATGAGTGCTAAAACCTGTCGGAATAAACTGTGTATAGCGACAATGAAAGATTACTAAATATATTAAATAGATTTATTGAATAGAAATAAAATGACTAACATATAATGTAACAAATGAATCATTATATATTCATAAATATATGTAAAACTATATATAACTTATTGAATTTGATGATATAAAAATTTATATCTAATGAAAGTTAATAAATCGTAAAATTTAGAAGTTTACTTATAAAGTTATGGTTTTTGATGCTTTTGGGAGTGATATTCATTTCAAAAGATTTGGCAAGTTCTTCCAATAGGCGGTCATCCCAAAACTCATTTGTGTCTTCTGATTCTTTAATTCAAAACAAAAAAAAACAAATTGTTAATAATATTTAAAGATGTTTATGGTTTAATAGAGTAATGTTAAAGACTTACCAGTATCAGATAATACAACAACATCATCAGTTAAGATGTCTTTTACCAGTATTTATTTTTCCAACATTTACTACTTGGCCAATGATATATGTATAGTTAAATTAAAAACGGATTTTTAAAAGATTTTAAAAAAAAATACTCGATATTAACTTACCGATTAAAAAAATGGATTGAGATCACCAACAATAATGCTTTGAAAATCAGGAATATCGAGATAAGGATTGTTGCTTTTGTTTACACTATTGGTAACAATAGTTGTATTCATAAAAGACATCTTAAATGGATGTTTGGTTACACGAAAATTTGCCTTTTGCTTGTGACAATGTAAAGTTGTCGATTATTCTTCATTCATCTTTTGTTAATAGTGATTGATATTTAGAAACCAGTCATTTTTTAATGCTGCCATGAATTTTATCATCCTATAAATGAGAAAAAAAATTTAAATTATTAATATGATTTTTTTTACTGAAATTATAAAAAAATAAGAAAAATATATTACAGGTTGATCAGCTAGAACGATTTCTAGTGTTTCATCTGAAATTTTTGTATATTGTTTCCAGATGTGGATTATCTTTACTTGGATACGTTATGTGGTTTTGAAAGGTTTAATGTCTTTGAGGTAAGTAAAAACAATTGGAGGAGTCATGTTTAGGTTGTTTCGAATACTTTAAAGTTGTGGGAATGATGAATTGTTAGGTTGTGATTTAATATATATGGGAAAAAAATTAGGTTTTACGGATTTATTAATATTTATTAATAAGTCGTAAGATCTCAACAAATTAAAAGATAAACGTTTAAGATTAGATTTAAGGGAGAAATGATCGTCGATATATTGTTGATATTTTAAAGGAATTAAGTTGTTGTTTCACATTTTTCGGTGGTTAAGTAAGTATTTAGATTTAAAATAGATATTTATTAGAAAATGATAATAAATATCCGATATATTGTTGATATTTTAAAGGGATATATTGTTTGTTAGAGTTTTTTGGTGATTAAGTAAATATTTAGATTTAAAATAGATATTTATTAGATATATTGTTGATATGCTACGGGGTTATTAGGATTATTTTGATTTAATAGGTAATTCAATAATAATTATATGTTTAATTAGATTGTTTAATTGTAATAAATATATTGTTTTAAATGTGGCCGGATTAGTAGAACTGTTTTAATTTAATAGGTAATTCAATAATAATTATAAGTTTAATTATGTTGTTTAATTGTGATATATATTGTTTTAAATATTGCCAGATTATTAAAATTTTTTTGATTTAATAGATAATTCAATAATAATTATAGGTTTAATTATGTTGTTTAATTGTGATATATATTGTTTTAAATGTAGAGTAAATATAGGTTATGTGGATAATATGTTAAAGATTTATTAGGATTGTTTTGATTTAATAAATAATTAAAATAATAGTAATAATATGATTAAATACTATTCTATCTTTCATTAATTATATTAAATATTTTAAAATAAGTGTAAATAGAATGACATTTATTGTAATTATTATATAATTTAAAGATTATAATATTTACCATACTGTAGAAGTAATAAATAGTAGATATCTAACCTATAAAAAAGCTAAATCATATTCCGATTTAATTACTTCATTTCTAGTATCAGTCAATTTTTTTTTTTACCAGTCAAATACTCTCTTCTGATTATATAACGAGAAGATAATATATCATCCTCATTATCATTTAACAAAAAAATATCTTCATTATATATTAAAAAAAAAACATTTTACTTCATTTTCATGTTTTGGTTAGGATTTACTTTCATTATTTAGGTTTGTACTGATGAAATCATTATCACTTCTCTTTACGAACCGGTGAATAGTGAAGATTAAGGAAAATGTTAAATTACACTTTGCTATACTATTACTGTTCTGTCAGTTCTTTAATAATCTTTATGGTCTTACTTTTTTGTATGTAAAACAAATTTATTGAGGTATATATATAGGGGAAAAGCAAAGTTGTTACATTATATTTATTTAAATAAAATTAACTGGATAGCTGAAGAAATATCATCTTAATGTAACATGATCTTTCTATGGCCAGAAAATTTCACATATAATTTATATCAAAATAGTTTACTCATAATTAATTAACGTACCTCAATTTTTTGAATAAATTAACTATATGATATTTTAATTTCGTTTCATAAAGATATAACCATTAAAAATTGATACTTACGTAACGAATTATAGATTTGTCTTGTGATGGAAGTAAAGAAACATTCGTTCAACTGTACCAAACAGAAGACAATAAAATGTGTTAAAAAGAAAGAGCTTAATTATTCCTCTTTGACCGATCCTCTCCAATGATTTCTTCTATTTACGTTTTCCCTTTTACTTTTAATTATCCTTTTTCATTTTATAAATAAAATATAATACTTCGGTTATATAGAGTTAAGTTATACTTTTCGACACATAAATATATTTGTGTGCCAACCTTGTTCCAATAAATTCGACTAGAAACTAAATTTTACGTTTTAAAGAAATGTTAGCCTCTTAAAATATTTATAGTTTTCACTGTACGCATTATTTTTCAAGGTTCCAATCAGATATGAAAATTAATAAACTTGATATATAGAAATTAAAGTTATGTTCTAAAAACAAACAAAAGTGAAGATACGTATGTGATCTTTTGTTTTGGATACGACGCTATATGATCAAAAGAATTATACGAAACCAAAGTTTCATCTTTTTAAGTCATAAAAAATAGTGAAAACTATCCATTAAAGATGTAAAAGGTTAAAATTGCTTTTTTGACTGCAATAGTTGAACACTCTACTTTATAATCTTCCCTTGTTCATTTTTTAATTAAATCACTTGAAAAATAAAATATTATCCTATATATAATTTTAAGTTATTTTCACTTATCAGCTTAAATCATTTACATGTGTTAACACAACGAATATAAATACATAATTGTGAACAATAATAAATACCTAAATTTATTATTACGATAATATTTAGCGTATTGTAATAATCTAAAACTAAAATGTACCATTAGACTTCGATTTAAATTGGTTGGCTTACATGTTTACGTGTGGGCTCTGAGTTAAGCCCTTGATAAATAATTTAAGCCCAAGTAATTAGTAAACATGGATAATAAACCGGACCATACATACCACGATGTCTAATTAAACCGGTTGAATAGTTTTGATAGACCACTCAACATATATGAATACAGTTCATATAGACGTTACAATAATAATGACAACTAGGTTATGACCCGCGATACATCGCGGAGAAATCCGTTTAATAAAAGATTTGTTTTT
>KE156716.1:0-17993 GCA_000411055.1 Leavenworthia alabamica
TAAATCCTAGTAATACAATAAAGTAGATAAAAATTTGTCTTTTACTTTGATGGTCATTAGTTTTTGAGTAAACAATGTTATTGAATTATAATAGATTTTTGTTAATTTAAAGGATAAAAAAAGTGTTAGTTATAATGTTGGAGCTCCATAACAAAGCTCTCTCTCACCAACCTTCACATTCACAACAACAGTCATCATTCACCACCATCATCGTCATCTTCAGTGTTCCTCACTTTTTTCGTACTTTGTTATTAGTACCAACGATAAAGTATTTTTCACCTTTGAAATTCCTGGGAAATTAATTAATCTCTCTATTTTAAAAAAGAAAAATGGAATTATAATTCTTTTTCGTCGGTTACTCATAGTCATCGCTCTATGCTCTATCTCTCCGCTAAAGCCCCGATCGAAAAATAAATCAGTTTTAGGTATTTGCCTCATCCAGCTCAATTCTCGATCAAAGGTGATCATTTGAAAATTACTAGAAATGGGTTGTGATCTTTCGATCCTGATCGTTATTGATCGCAAATTTTTTCGATCATAAACTCTGTTTTGCTCACTTCTCTGGATTAATTGATATGGGTTTTTCTTATCTCAATTGGATTTCTCTGTTGTTAGCAAAATTTGTTCTTTTTCGTTTGTGAGATTTTATTGCGGTTTATCAGTTTATGTGCTTGGATTCCACTTTTAATGAAACCTCAAGTTAGTTTTTTTTTTAGTGTTCAGAGTTCAGATCAAAACTCTCAGTTGCTACTAAACATAAATTGGACTTTTGATTTGTTGAGATGATAATATAAGTCACTTCATTCTCTTCTCTGCATCTTGGAGTTATCAAACTCATCCTATCATTACAGGTAAGTAACTTGGATATATGAAGCAGACTGTTAACAAGATGTTTTGGGAATTAGAGTTCTGTAAATAGAAACATTTCAGAACGTTAAAAAGGTTCTTGAGAGTCTTCTATTCTGATTTAGTTATGTTACACCTATGTATATGTCACTCGTTCAATCTAAGTGTTGTTGTGTAGGATTTTTAAACCAGTTGCTCTGTTAAAGTAGAGGAGGAGAAGATGGGATGTGTTTCTTCTTGCTTTCGTGTGGAAGACATTGATGAGTACATGAATCCAAATAGCTCTGTATATAGGAACTGTCCCTGCATTAGATGTCTTTCTCATAATTTCCTTAACCTGGTATGTCCTTCACGTTGCTTATATCAATTCTATGCTTACTTTGATCTCACTCATATTAATTTTTTGTAGTATATCTCGATATTTAGAAGAGGGGAAACACGCACTCTTCCATCTTCGGTTCAAGCTACTGCATCAATGACTTCATCTTCTTCCCACGATAACTTTCTTTCTGAAGCATTCCGTTCTACTCCTAGACCTATGCCTTATGATGCTGATCCTAGATACTTCCGATCAAGACGGGAGAAGGGTTCAAGTCATTCCCATGATGAAGCTGAACCTTTAAGAAGTGATAATGATGTGGATTCTGAATCTTTCGGTGGAGGAGGATGCAAATGGTCTAATAATAAATCCAAAATCTCTGAAAAAGATTCCAAAGAAGAGTACTCTAGTAAATCAAGTGTGAGGATTCTGAAATCAAAGTCAAAGTCAATAATGGAAAACATGTATATATTGTCTGAAGATGAAGATGTCTGTCCAACTTGTCTTGAAGGTAATAATCCCCACATCCTAAATTTGTTTTTCGCAGTTTTCATCATTTTGTTGGGATTTTTGCAGAGTATACAACAGAGAATCCAAAGATTGTAACAAAATGTTGTCACCATTACCACCTTAGTTGCATTTACGAATGGATGGAGAGAAGTGAAAACTGTCCTGTCTGTGGAAAGGTAACCACTTTTTTTTTTCAATTTGTCTCATGTTCCTTCCATGGCTTCTTCTGGTTTTTATCTGCGTGAGAAAGATGTGTGAACTGTGATAGATAGAACTAGTGAAACTGTTGTGTTGTTTTAGGTCTCCCATTATTTTATCATGTTCTTCCTTATATGCAGGTAATGGAATTCAACGAAACACCGTGATCATCGATGATTGATGTGTCCATTATCTGAACTGAAACCAGGGAAGATAACAAGGCAATGCAAAGGTTATATTTGTAAATTTGGGCTTGTTGGTTTGTGAATAATTTTATTTACAATGGTCAATGGTAAAAATATATATGAAGAAGCAGAATGAGAGCAAATGTTCCTCTGCATCAGTTAAAGTTTATGAGAAGATATAAACTCTATTGAAAAAAAAAAAAGCGTTTCATCTTTTAAGTGATTCTTTCTCACTAAATGCATATGTTGTGTATTCTTGCCGTAATGAAATTATTTAACTCAGCATCTTAAAATAGTAAGAACATTCATTTCAATAACTCGAATTTGTCTAAATTTTCTATGTTAGATTATACGTATCCTTTCTTATAGTATACTGTATATTAGGGTAACTAACTCTGATCAGCAGAAGTTAAATGACTTTGCGTTTATATTGTTCAAAACAACTTTTGCACAAATATTGGGCCTGTTATGGTCGGAGCAAACGAAACGCTAAAACGAAACAAGGCTGAGGCTAGAAACAGAGGTAAGGCCCAAATATCGGCCTGTTAGATATATACTAACGCCCATATAAGAGAGAAAGTAAAGGGTGTGAGACTATTGTTTTTGTAAAGGTTGAGGGTCTGAACATAAATATACTAAAATAATAGGTGTGAAAGTAAATGTACAAGTCACACTTGTCAATTTATGGCACCGACGCGTAAATCTTTCCCTCTTTGGTCTTCTCTCTCACTCATTAGTCGTCGTCGTCACCATCGTCTTCATTACATATAAATTTAAATATTATTATTTATATGTCTTGTTTGTTACCACTGCACTAAATTAATTGTTTATATATTCATTAAATCTATTAACGTCCATTTTCTTCACTAAATGTTTGAGATCTATCCATCACACTGACTCTCCAGAGATTAACTCACTCATCTTCCTCTTCTGTGTGGCAAGCAATAAACTCACTGACTAATCCAAACCGAAAATACCGATCTGAGAAACTCACCGGTAAAAGTGAAGTGTATCTGTAGAAATGGCAATGGCTTTCCGTGGAGGCCGAGGCGGCGTTGGATCCAGCCAATCTACCGGACTTGCTAGTTTCTTCTCCTACCGGATCTTTATATCCGCTTTGTTCTCTTTTCTCTTCCTTGCCACGTTCTCCGTCTTTCTAAACTCGTCTCGTCATCACTCTCATGTACGCATCTCAATCTCACAGCTCCTTAAAATTATGCTTTGATCTCAAACAAATTTAGAAATGAATCGGTGGCCTCTCTTTGAATCTGAGCTTAGATTTTGTTAAATGTAAAGTAGAATTCTGATTTTTGTTCTGTGGTTTTATAGACATTGCCGAAGAATATTGAAAACGCATATATGCAGCGGACGTTTTTGGCTTTACAATCGGATCCGTTAAAAACAAGGTTGGATCTGATACACAAACAAGCCACTGATCATTTGACATTGGTGAATGCTTATGCAGCTTACGCCAGGAAGTTAAAGCTTGATGCTTCCAAGCAGCTTAAGCTCTTTGAAGATTTGGCTATCAACTTCTCCGATTTGCAGTCTAAACCTGGTTTGAAATCTGGTGTATCTGATAACGGCAATACTCTTGAGGAAGATACGTTTAGGCTGCTTGAGAAGGAAGTGAAAGATAAAGTGAAGACAGCGAGGATGCTGATCGTTGAGTCGAAAGAGAGTTATGATACACAGTTAAAAATCCAGAAGCTGAAAGATACAATCTTTGCTGTCCAAGAACAGTTGACTAAAGCAAAGAAAAATGGTGCGGTTGCAAGCTTGATTTCAGCCAAGTCAGTTCCTAAAAGTCTTCATTGTTTGGGTATGAGGCTTGTAGGAGAGAGGATCTCTAATCCTGAGAAATACAAGGATGCTCCATCTGATCCAGCCACGGAGGATCCAAGTCTTTATCACTATGCCATTTTCTCTGACAATGTGATTGCTGTGTCAGTTGTAGTGAGATCGGTTGTGATGAATGCTGAGGAGCCATGGAAGCATGTCTTTCATGTGGTAACTGATCGAATGAATCTTGCAGCCATGAAGGTCTGGTTTATGATGCGTCATTTGGACCGTGGTGCTCATATTGAGATTAAGTCTGTAAAGGATTTCAAGTTCTTGAACTCTTCATATGCACCGGTCTTGAGGCAGCTCGAGTCTGGCAAGTTGCAGATGTTTCACTTTGAGAATCAAGCTGAGAACGCAACTAAAGATTCCCACAACCTCAAGTTTAAGAACCCAAAATATCTGTCGATGTTGAACCATCTCAGATTTTATTTACCAGAGATGTATCCAAAGTTGAATAAGATTTTGTTCTTGGACGATGATGTTGTGGTGCAGAAAGACTTGACTGGTTTATGGAAAATCAACTTGGATGGTAAGGTGAATGGAGCTGTTGAGACATGCTTTGGCTCTTTTCATCGATATGGTCAATACTTAAACTTCAGTCACCCTTTGATCAAGGAGAGCTTTAATCCCAATGCATGTGCTTGGGCCTTTGGAATGAATATATTCGATCTCAGCGCTTGGAGGCGTGAGAAATGCACTGATCAATACCATTACTGGCAGAAATTGGTAAGTCCATTATGTATAATTCTTTCTTAGTAACTTAGTAGACATATGAAAGCTCTTTTATGTGGTTATTATATTGTCTGTTAATTATGTTTTTAACGTAGCAGAATGAAGACAGAAGTGTTTGGAAATTGGGCACTCTGCCTCCGGGATTGATCACATTTTACTCAAAGACGAAATCGTTGGACAAATCATGGCATGTGCTTGGATTAGGTTACAACCCTGGAGTGAGCATGGAGGAGATAAAAAATGCAGCAGTGATTCATTACAATGGAAACATGAAACCATGGCTTGACATTGCTATGAACCAATATAAGTCTCTGTGGACTAAATATGTCGATAACGAAATGGAGTTTGTGCAGATGTGCAATTTTGGTCTCTAGATAAAGAAAGCGACTAAAACAACAAACGAAGCCGTAAGAGGAACAAAAAGAAGAGGTAACCTCGGATCGATTATGTTTCTGTCTTGCCGGGCATTCTTTAACTGATATGTTTAACAAAGTATTTTGCTTGTTAGTTGGTGTAATAGTTTTGGTCTTTATATATTTATATTGTAACTCTTCACAGCAAAGTCTTTTCCAATCTACAATGTTATTTTGTTCTCTTTTATACTTGTATGTCCTAAAGGTTTATTATCTACCTCGTCCTATCCTACTTCCACGGCCACGTTCGTCATAATCATTTTTCACTGTCAAAAGAAATTATTAACGGTAACTTTTTGTTTTTCATTATGTAAATGACCAAACTATACGACAGAGAAAACAGAGTGTGAAAAGGATAAGAAATTTTTAAGTTTTCAATCTAAATGTAGATCCAATTGATCAATATGTTGTCAAAGAAAAACAATTTAAAAAAATCCAACGACCACCAACCCACATTTTCTTACCAAACCCCCAGTGGCCAATTTTGACATTACTTAAAAAGAATAAATAATAATAATAATTTATAATTGGTGGGAATCAGACCGTTCATTTGCTATATATTTTTTGATACCAAAAAGAACATCATCACTAATCTCTCCAATTCTATACCCTCAGATTATTGGAAAGTCTCAAATCCATCTCAGGTTTGTTTCTCCCAGTCACTTTCCGATATCAAGTATTTGATTTTCCAGTTGTAAATTATGCATTTTTCTTCTGTTCTCATGTATATGAAATTTTTAGATCCCACCTTTTTTATGTCATGATCTAGAATTCTATTTAAAAATTTTTTATTTTTGTTGTTTGGATCGAATTTTTGGGTTTTAAAGTAATCGATTTCTTCGTTGCTCTTGGTGTATGCCACGCTCGTTAAAAATTAAAATTAAAAACTAAGATTTGTCATGTTGATTTAGTTTCTATGTTCAAAGACACAAAATTTGTAGTCTGTGGTCTTGGAGATCATCTTGTTCCTGCTTGAATCTTTGGATTTATTTTAGATCTCTTAACTCAATATTTACCTCTCATTGATCTGATTATATGTTTATTTGTTTTATCTTTCTTAGATTTGAAATTGAGGTATTTGATTTTGGGAGAGAAGAAGAAGAAGAAGACCAATAGTAATACAATGGCTGTTCAACCTACTAGAATAGGTTTAGCTGGATTAGCTGTGATGGGTCAGAACTTAGCTCTTAACATTGCTGAGAAAGGCTTCCCAATCTCTGTTTACAACAGAACCACTTCCAAAGTTGACGAGACTGTTGAACGAGCTAAAAAAGAAGGTAATCTTCCCCTCTATGGCTTCCATGACCCTGAGTCTTTCGTAAATTCGATTCAGAAGCCACGTGTTATTATCATGCTTGTTAAGGCTGGTGCACCCGTTGACCAGACCATCAAGACCCTCTCTGCTTATTTAGAGAAGGGTGATTGCATTGTCGATGGTGGTAATGAGTGGTATGAGAACACGGAGAGGAGAGAAAAAGCTGTGGCTGAAAACGGTTTCCTCTACCTTGGAATGGGAGTTTCTGGTGGTGAAGAAGGTGCTCGAAATGGACCATCTATGATGCCTGGAGGCTCTTATGAAGCCTACAAGAATATTGAAGACATTCTTCTCAAGGTTGCAGCTCAGGTTAGGGATAGTGGTCCCTGTGTGACTTATATCGGTAAGGGCGGCTCTGGAAACTTTGTGAAAATGGTCCACAATGGGATCGAGTACGGTGATATGCAGCTGATTGCAGAAGCTTATGATGTCTTGAAATCTGTTGGTAAATTATCCAATGAGGAGCTTCACAGTGTGTTCAATGAGTGGAACAAAGGTGAGCTTGAGAGTTTCTTGATAGAGATCACAGCGGATATTTTCGGGATCAAGGACGATAAGGGAGATGGGCATTTAGTTGACAAGGTTTTGGACAAAACCGGCATGAAAGGTACTGGAAAATGGACAGTGCAGCAAGCGGCTGAACTATCTGTTCCTGCTCCCACCATTGAATCCTCTCTAGACGCGAGGTTCCTCAGCGGGCTAAAAGATGAACGTGTGGAAGCAGCTAAAGTCTTCAAGGCAGGTGGGTTTGGGGATATCTTGACCAATCAAACGGTTGACAAGAAACAGCTAATAGATGATGTGAGGAAGGCTCTTTACGCATCCAAAATCTGCAGCTACGCACAAGGCATGAACTTGATCCGTGCCAAGAGCATGGAAAAAGGATGGGGCTTGAAGCTAGGTGAGTTAGCTAGAATCTGGAAAGGAGGCTGCATCATCAGAGCTATCTTCTTAGACAGAATCAAGCAAGCTTATGACAGGGACGCAGAACTAGCTAATCTGTTGGTTGATCCAGAGTTTGCGAAAGAGATAATCGAGAGACAATCTGCTTGGAGAAGAGTAGTCTGCTTAGCTATCAACTCAGGTATTAGCACACCAGGTATGTCAGCTAGTCTTGCCTACTTTGATTCTTACAGGAGAGAGAGATTGCCGGCAAATCTTGTGCAAGCTCAAAGAGATTACTTTGGTGCTCATACATATGAAAGGACTGATATGGAAGGATCTTTCCACACCGAGTGGTTCAAGACTGCAAGACAATCTAAGATTTGAGATGACTCTCTCTCTCTCTATCTCTCCCTATTGTATTCTTCTCTTTGAATAATTTTCACACAAAACGTTTGTTTTCTTAATGTGTGGCTTATGTATGATTTGTAGAACTGAGTTTTCCAATCTTTGGTGAATTATGTTTCTTTCTCTTTAAACTGAACTTATGTTGGTAAAATTCGATATCTTAGCTGGTTTCTCAGCCTTCTAGTCCTTACAGCATCAAATTATCTACTGTCAGGAGGACATACCATAAAAGTGAGAAAGTATAGTCCTTTATTCTAAAAGTTAAAAGAGAAAAAGGAATAGAGAATCTTTGGTTACTTGTAATTTGCATAGGCATCAACATCCTATGCTAGTAGCTGCTGTAATATGCTTGGATGTAACCATTCACAATAGCCTACTCCATTCAGTCTTGGTCGGTTACTCCCACTTGGCTGCCCTAGCCTGAATGATTCTCAGTATTAGCAGAAAATAATTAAAAGGGAGTGATTGATGCATATCTCTTTCATGTGGCACCTGTTTAATTAAAGAGATAGGCACTGTTCCAGAAGATAAGATTTTCACCAATTCAATTATGTAAAGAGACGTGTTGCTTTAACTACTGCAGCTATTGGAACATATATCTGATTAACTCGTTATATTTAGACAAGATTCACAAAAACTATCAAGTAATTTACAAAATGCAATACAAGTCCATAGGAGTTCAGAAGGAAGGAACAATTCCATATCCAGTCTCAGACATTAGCGAAGATGTTGAGAAGAGTTGTTCTCCTTCAGCATCAATCTCTATCCTCTTAGCAAACCGTCCCTTGATTCTTGGTCTTATCTCTGCATATGCCTTTCTTGAAGCATATCTTATTGTCTTGTCAAATTTTCTTGTCTTCTTCTTCTCTCTGTATCTAAGGACCCTAGCCTCTCTCTCCATTGGAGTAAGCTGCTGCACCATCTGAGTTGGATGACCAGATTGTTGCTCTATCGTCTCCTTAGCCGTTCTTGAGTATTGGACTGTTATGTCACTCGCTGTTGACTCTGGCACAACACTGATGTCCATTGATGAAACAGATACCTAATGACAGAAACAATCAATCCTCCGAGTCTATGAATAAGGAAAGTATACTTGTGACTTATATAAAAAGCTTACTGTATGGTTTAGGTCCTTATTGTAGTTGTTGTTGTGAGCTTCTGAGGAGAAACCATAGTTGATGCCCAAATGAAAGTTGTGTTGGTTTACTTGAAGGTGACTTGTTGATTCTTTAACTTGAAGTGGCACAACTCCATCTCCACCAAAGCTCCTCTGATATTGACGATCTTCGAATTGGTTGTCCATGCTGGAACTGTAATCCACAAGATCAAGATACTCAACACCAAACAAGAACCCATTGCTCTGATTAACGTTATCGCCGTTGGTTTCACCAGGATTTGGTAACAACCAAGAAGCCACCTCTCGATCATCCTCATCAGTCTCGCTCGGTGTCATGGAGGTACAAGAGTTTGAAGAGATTGGCAGAATTGGAACTCGTTGATGACGTCTAGCTAAAGGGTTTGCAGAATGAATCTCAGCATCACAAACTGTGCAAAGAGACGCAGAGTCAGCTTTACACAAAAACGCAGCTGGAGCAGATTCACATGACTGACAGATACGAACACGTACATGGCGAGAAGCAAGATGATTGGCTGCGTGAACTCGAATATCACATGTGGTGCATAAGTAGGCAGAATCAGCTTCACAGTAGACAGTGCATGCAGCTGATCGACATGTGTCACATGCTCGTGCCCAAGTACCACTCTCCTTACTCTCTTCTTTCAACATAATGATTATTGGCAAAAGCTGAGACTGTTGTAATCAGAAAGGAGGATGAGACTATAAATAATAGTATGTTTGCTAGAGGGGAAAGACTAGAGATATATAAGCTTTGGAAATGGACACGTGGCACAGAGTTAGTGGTTGTTAAAAGTAGTTGGATCATCTTGTGGCTGTCTGAGTTTTGAAGAAGGATCCATTTCAATCATCAAAAAAGTCTCTTCTTATATCCTTGGAACAAATCTACACCAAGTGTCTTCTCTAAGTGTTAACATCTCTTCACTTTGTAATTTTCTCTATGGGACCTCTGAGCTTACGTGGATAAGATTCTCAGAGATGTCTACAGTTGTTCTGTTAGTTGTACTAATTTCATTTACCACTATCCTTTGGTCTTTTAGTTTTTGCTTTTAACCCAATATGAAAACATTTCTAACCAAACCGAATCATTTTTATGGTAAATCAAAGATTTGACAACCTTTCAAAGACAGTAAAAGTAAAACTCATCTTGTTTTGAAGAAAGGTGGAGAGAAGAAAAAGCTGACTTGGCAAAGTGGAGGATCTATGTCGACCAATGCAAGTAAGACAAATAAGCCTTTTAGTGAAGAGATTAGGATGCTCATGAGCCACACAAGTTACAAAGCCTGATCACTTCCAGTGACAAAAAAAAATACATCACATCACATCACTTGCAGTTACGGAAAAATATTATTAAAATATTATTATATCAATATCACAGGAGACTTGGATGGGCTGGTACCATAAGAAACATTCAGTAATTTATAGATTGAATCAGATAAAGTAAAAGCCCATTGGGCTTGAAACGGTTTTATGTGGCTCGTTTCAGCATCGTTTAGGAAAACCAAATGTGAAAAAGCAAAAAATCAAAATTCAATTTTTGGATCAGAGCGAAGCTTCTCGGAGACGATGACTCCACCATTGCTGAAGCTCGAGTTCACTCAGGGTCCAAGAGCTGGCGATTCTCTAGAGTACAAACCCGGATCTACTATTCAAATTGGCCGAATCGTTCGTGGTAACGATATTGCCATCAAAGATGCCGGTATCTCTACCAAGCACCTCCGGATTGTGTCCGATTCTGAGAACTGGGTAATCCGCGACCTAGGATCTTCCAATGGTACCATATTAAATTCAGACACTCTCGATGAAGATACTTCCGTCAATCTTCGCTATGGTGACATAATCAAGCTTGGTGAGTACACTTCCATTTTGGTGAACTTTGTAAGTGATGTTCAGGCGCAGGAACTTAAACTTCCCCCCAGGCCAAGGAGGAATAACAAACGTCTTACTTCTCCGGATCCTGTTGAGTCTGTTCAGGAGAAACCAAAGCGTAGGGGTAGACCTCCAAAGCAAGACAACGCGAGCAGCAAAGAGAACGGTGACGAGCATGAACTGCCGAAGAGAACTAGGGCTGCGAGAAAAAGAACTGTTGAAGAAGAAGAAGTTCCAGAGGAGAACTCTATGGTTCTGAGAGGTAAGAACACTAACAGAGGCCACAAATTGGGTGTGAATTCAATAAAATTGGAAGTTGATGATAAACCGAAGGAAGTGGAAATCTTAGGCAGGAAGAGAAAGACAAGGAGCAAGCAGATTGAAAATTCATCTTTGGAATTGGTGAATGTTAAGAGTGAGAATACTGTAGTAGAGGAGAAAGATGAGAGGAGAACTTCAAGGGCTACCAGAAGCAAGAAGAATGAAATTGGTGGAGACCCTTTTATGGATTTAGAGATTGTCCTGAACCAAGCCCGAAAATGTCGTTCTAAGAGGACAAAAATAGAGCAGGGCCTCTCCAAGAGCGTTGTGGAGATGGAGGTTAGAAATGATGATGCTTTGAAGAACTGTCATGTTGAAGAAGATAAGGATAATGAAGCTCGTGAATGTATCAGTGGTGAGAAAGAAGATGAGATAGAGGGATATGATGGAGCTAAGAGAGTAAACCAGGTTGAGACCGAGTTAATGAAGAACACAATAGGAGAAGAGGACTTGAACTGTAGTGTTAGAGAAGATGTAGGGAGAGAGGACCTGCAAGATACAATTGAGTGTGAGGTGGATGATGAAAATGTTGAGCAGGGATCGAGCAATAAGATTGTAGAGAGGGTAAAGGTAGATTTTGTGAAAATGACACTAGGAGACTGGTTTGATTTGATGGAGGTTCAACTGCCAAGACAGATAATTGAGGAGACAGAGAAGATGATAGAGCCCATGAGAAGTAAAGCCATGAGAGTTCACAAGCTTATTTCCGAGCATACTGAAAAGGTCTTGTGTTGATTTGACTTGACCCCTCATGTCATCATCCCTATTTTGTTACGTTGATGATTAAGTTATTTAACTTGTATCGCAGAATATGATAGGCTTAATGTGTGTGTTTTCAGGTATGGTAGGGATTTGTTAAACATATGTATCTATAACTCATTTCCTGCAATTTAGATCATGATTTTGTTTGAAGCTGTTGGAACATTTATTTTGTGGGATAACTCATGTGCCTACTCTGGCTTGCTTTAGGAGACTAATACTTCAATCATATCAACGTGTGAGAGTTGCTACTAATAGGAAATATACAATCGAAGAACAAAACACAAAATTACAAGAACCTTATCGAAGATTAGAGTTTCTCATGTTCAAAAAGGGCTAACCTTGCCAGCCAGTTTCAGTAAGAGCTCTGGAACTAGCCGTTTTCTTGGTGGTGCAACTGCATCGTCTATCAATGCATCATTGTCATTGGCATGTATCACAGAGACTAAATGATCAAACAGCTCATCTTTACCGCCTCTCAGAGGATCCTTGCAATGCAAATTGTGATGTGTTTACACTAACATTAAGCTATGCAATCATATAGATCTTTATATATATTGGTTACCTGTAGAAATAGATCAGTATGAGATTTACCCTTGTAGATAATTAGCTCAGCTTTCACTTCAACATCTCGAAGAGCCTCTGTAAAATTTTTGCTACAAAAGAAAGAACAGTTGTGATATTTAAGAAGATGATTAAACCAACTGGCAAGAGGGTGATCTAACCTTGCTTCAGGTGGAATAGAATAATCAGCAGATCCATGAAAGAGTATAATATGAGGCAAGAGTGATGCAGCTTTTCTTACACTCGGGTCTTTCAATCTTACTTCAGGAGAGAAACGTTCAAAGGAATCTTCTCCTTCCATTATACTTCAAGTTTATGTACAAAAAAAAACCATAAGAGTAATTAATGTTAGAGTATAACTAATAGATGTTTTTCAGTGATCAGATGCTTTACCTTAAGAAAATGGAACGATACAGTCCCCGGTTATGGAAATGTTCAACCAAATTGAAGAGATTGTACCTGTTTAAGATTGCAAAAATGGTTGAGACAGATTCCCATTACTACATCCAAGACAAAAGTTTAGTATCTTACCCTCCAGATAAACCAAAGTAAGCTTTTATCTGAGAAACACTCCATGAGATGCTCTCTCCTCTTGATTCTTTAATAGCTTGTTCAAAGAGAGCACAAGAAGATATATGTGCACCAGCTGATTGACCCATCAAATAGATTCTACCCACACAACAAGCAGACATGTTCCAATCATCTGAGAGAGACCATGAGAGAGAAGAAAGAGACAAAACTGAACATCAACCAACCTTTTAGGATCACCACCAAATTCAGAGATGTTATTGCAGACAAATGAGATGCCTTGAGCAGCATCACTTACCATATCACTAATTGTTCCTTGAGGGAAGTTTCTGAACCAAAGACAGACATGAATTGCTTGGTTAACAAAGTTATATACCGATGAGGAATAATCTTAATTATTAACCTGTAATCTAGACATGCTACAATAATATCCCTTTCAGCTAGCTGCAATCCCAAGAGAGAACCCCATGCTTTGTACCTATAGGTTAATATAGTATTGAACTATATATATGAGTGCATATATAAAGTATAAAACATTCCAAGTAGAGATATGAGTATTGCATTGCTACCCGATGATCCAAGCTCCACCAGTTACGAATACTACAACCGGCTTCAGACCATCATCATTCGTTTGTGGTATGTACAAATCAAGCCTGCCAAATAATCGATTACATATCTTGTAAACAAAACAATCATGATTATGATTGTTCTGGAGACTCATATACCTATTCCTTGGTTGATCTCCATAAACTATACTCCTCTTCACTTGAGATGAGAAAAAATAAACATATGCAACTGCAGAAGAAGAGAAAATATTGCTTTATTTTAGAGTACAAATTTGAAAACTTGGGATTCTATATATGAGCAAATACTATAAATAATAACCTTGGAGAAATCCAGGCATAAGAAGGATTGCGTAACAAGCAAGAGCAAGTAATCTTGTGATCCACCGGTAACCTACCCTGAATACAAACTTAAATACAATAATATTAAATCCAGGCATAAGAAGGATTGCGTAACAAGCAAGAGCAAGTAATCTTATGTTTATCATATGTTAATATATTAGAACACTAATTAAATGTGAACATGATCTGTATTCTGGAAACAAACAAAAATAATTAATTGAGGTCAATCATTAACTATATATATTTAAACAACAGAGATAGGTTTCAATTAATTGTGTTTGATTCCCTGTCGAGCAAGTTACAATCTTATTTTAAGAACAACATTAACGCAACTCAAAGAGTACCCGAGATATCCAAGCAGGTTGAAACTAAGTTGAGTTATCAAATACGTCTCCGCCGCTGCATGTCCTATTTCCCGACCGAACGAATGCTGCCGGCAAATTCTTGGACAAGACTTCCCAGATGAGACTCTTCGACGAAAATGTTCGGGTGAAGATCCGTGAAGCAGCAGCGCCATTTCGTCGGAATTTGCTGAACCATCCTCAGACATAGAACAGCATCGTTCAGGAAGGTGAATCTCAGGAGATGAGTGCATAGTAGGAGAGATTGAATCTCGAAATTTCTCTTCTCTTAGCTTTTGGCTTTATGGGTTTCTCTTCTATTGTTTCAAATATTTAAAAACCTTTTCTACTCCTAATGTGCGCATAGATTTAAACTAAAACGGCATCGTATCTCTCTTTTTCTACTATTAATTATTTCCTAACCAATAGTAATGTATATTGAATTTTTTATTTAACGTTGAAATTCGTTTTGAAGGTGATAGATAATTGTGTCATAGAATAATCCAGAATTGCTTTCGACCGTAAAATATTGTAGTAACCGATAAAACGTAACACACTATTGGTAATCATCATCTTTGTTTTGATGTCTCAACGACACATGTAATGATGTAAGCTGTGTTATATTCGCTACGTGGTTTTGCGGGTCCCACAGTTTGGAACGTGTTCGGTGACTTTGGGCCGCGGGAAAATCTGCTGAATCAATGATTGATGCTTCTTCTTCCTAAATTGGCTATTAAATTATTATATAGCCCAACCAATCAACTATTATATAATTTCTATAAATTATCAATATCCTTTTTTAAACATCTTAAATTATTTTAAACGATTGATTTTGATTTTGGAGAAAAGATATCTAATCATTCATGTAACCAAAAATTATAAAATCATATATTGATCCCCTATGCAGAAGGGACTTAGTCACATATCCCTAAATTAGAAACCAAAAGAAGTCAAACTATAAGAGATTTTATTCCAGGGATAACTAAACAAAACGTAAAAAAGAATCTACTTGACGCTGAAGATCAAATGAAAATCTTTTGGTTTTTTTCAAGTGGTTTCATAAGTCACCTCTGCATTTTGTTTCTTCTCATCACCTGAACCACCATCTCTGAACGGCACTGACCGGCGTATTCAAAAAGGGAGCGTAACTTTGGATCATTGGATTCACCGTCACCCCAATTCGGCTCCACGTGCTCTGGTGGTAACCCGCTGTTACCGGTGCTTGATACATCAGCTTCAATAGCTGCCACACAAATTCATGAGAACAATTCTCAAAAACACAGTTTAGTCTCAGTGACGAAGATCACCATTTATGAATAAGGTCGTTCTCGTTCCTATATGTTTTACTTGGAGATGTCGAGCCAGTAAAGAAAAATGTTGACTTGAACCAAAGTAAAATAAAAAAATAAACTTCTGAACAGACGTACCTGCCAGTACATGAATGTCTGTATAATGTTGCGTTGCCATCTGCAGTAAGTAAATGAACATTTTATGAGATGAATGAAACCAGTAAATTCAAAGCTGAGTGTTTTCTTTCAATCCATAGCACTCATAACTTTAATAAGAACTCAATTCACTTCTAAAAGGATGAAGGAGCGTACGAGAGCAAAGAGATAATCAAAAGGAACCCAATGGCTATCTCAGCCTGCGATGACAGGATGTTAAGGGTAGTTGTATTTGACTCCACCCACACACAAGGATCTTCCAAGTATTTTCTGATAACAGGACATAGAGAAAGAGATAAGCATCAGTACAAATCCACACATGGAACCGACTACTACATTCAGACCCACCTGTATATGGTGGACCGAGCAAAGTTACGCCTCAAGAACTTGGCTACTTGTTCAAGTGCCCGACACAAGATGGGAATCAAAGCAACTGTCACAAATTTTGATAAGAAGACTAGTCATAAGAATGTATGTAATTTGAAGAAATACACAAGGGTTTTCAATAAATTCTTACACTTGAGACAGAGATGCGAAGTAACGAAAGTAAGGCAGAAGATGAAACAGATGAAATCCTTCGCTGCCACAATTGATTGAAAATAAACTTGCAGCCCTTGCATATTCCATGCCCTTGGCCTCTGCAGGTAACAAAATTGGAATTCATATGGAACAAAAATTCGAGTTGCATGATTCCTATAGAGAAAAATCGGAGGATCACATGGCTTACCCCGTATAAGGAATATAAGGAATATAGAGAAGAGCATGCAGTTCCCATAAAAGATAAACGATAAGCCCTATTTGAGAGGCTCTTTGGTATTAGAGGTAGCACTGCCACCACAGCTATAACAAAAACCTGCAAAAGATGAAAATATATTGTGGGACATGAAAGCTGAGTTTTAAATAGCGCAAAGCGCATCATAGCACAAAAGTCCGGAGTTGTTGAACAAAAAATGTGAAGAAACAAGCACTTGTAATAAAATATGTTAACATGTGGAGTGGACCTAGAAGAAGAAACTGCAACTGCGAAACGTAATCTTACCCAAGCATTAACTGAAAACTGAATTGTCTGCTGATCCCAGCGCACTGAACTTGAGTTTGCACCTGTCGTGGCAGATGTCCCAGAGGTTCGAGGAACCGATCCTGAGGCAAAGGGTTGAGTTAGTTTTTGGAAGTAAGAAGCCAATAATGAATTGACTATGATCAGAAAAGGAAAAAATGTTCACCTGAGTTCCGAGAACGAACTTGTTCATTTGCATTAGAAGATGCAGAAGTCCTGGAAGATTGTGAAGAAGAAGATGAAGTCGACATAGGCTCAACAACAAGATCAGGATCCTAAAGAAGAAGAAAAGCGTCATGGAAGTATAAATACTCATAATGAATCCAGATCAAATATTAATAATGAAAGCAAATATGAACAACAGAAGAGTCTTCTTCACCTAATATAAACACGACCCTTCGAATGCGGAATCGATAAAGCTATAATTCAATTTGTAAACCCCTACCCTACCATCCGCTTAATAACGTAATCAAGAGGAGACTCGGATCTAAGTACTAAGCAACTTAGCAGAAACAACATCACAATCGTAAAATCAAGCAAACACACTTCACTTGTAAGATCTAAGGAGTCAAAGTGCATACAAAATCTCTAATTCAAAAAAGTAAACTAGAAGAGGGATGATATTAACGGACAATGAAGCGTTGGTAGAACTTGCGCTTGAAATGCTCGACGACCTCGGGACGAGAAGCCATGTGAGGAGGGATGAGTATATTGGACCAGTAATCCGCCCATCTAGAGTCGTTGTCGTAATCGTAGGCTGCAGCCGTAGTCTTCTTCAACCGCTGTGGATCTTCGCCGCCTTCCGCCATCGATGCAGATAGATAGATTCGATTTCGACTTTTTTTCGTTTATGGCTTTTCTTAGTTCGGTCCACTTCTTTCAGTAAGATGGGAATCTTACAGAAACGACGACGTCTATGCGAAAACTTTTTTTTTTTTTGTCGACAAATATATTATTATTTTTTCTGATAAATGTTCATCGTAGAAGATAACCGAACCGAGATTGATGAAAAAACAGACTCATCCCCTATGGCGTAAAAAAAAACTTATGAACTATGATTAGCTGTTTCTATGTCTTAGCATCTATAAAGCATTGTCGTCATTATCATGACCATTATCAATCCTCCACTAAACCAAACGTAACGAGACCTATAAAATCACACAAAAAAAGATGTCAACCCTTCGGTCAAGAAACGTAAACATTCCGGCTTCAGAACTCGACGAGTTTTCCGATCAGTCACTACCAGAATCACGAGTGCTTAAAAGACAGATGTCAATGTCTCAGGGAGCCATGTCATACACGTTAACGTCAGCAGCCAATCTCTCAAACCTCCTCCCAACTGGAACACTCCTCGCGTTTCAACTCCTAACGCCGGTCTTCACCTCAAACGGCTCTTGCGATCACGCAACGCGTTTC
>KE156718.1:0-21693 GCA_000411055.1 Leavenworthia alabamica
GGAAAATTGAGCTTTAACCCGCGAGATCCGCCAAAATACGAGTTTAAAAATTGAAGTTCAAACCCGCCCCGCGGCGTGTTAAAGACCACATTCCCAACACTAATGAAGACATGGTCAAACCTTTATTGGAGTACAGTATAGCATGTGGCATTACTGTAAATACATGTGTATATTAGTGTAAATACATAGTTCCTTATAGTAGTATTTAAGTTAATGAGAATAATAATTAAATTCTTGTGTGTGTTTTTTTTCTCTCTTGTCCTCGTGGTTTTAGTATTCCCATTAATAATGGGAGATGTTGGGTTCGAACCTCAGACATGTGTGATTAATTTCAGAAGTAACAACCATTATACCAAATAATTCCCACATTCTTGTGTGTTTTAACGTGGAATATTTATTTCTAATATGTCTTATCGAGATGATGATTTTTTAGCCATAGATCTCGATATTTTTAAGCAAATATCGGTGGACCAAATTTAGGTCTAGAGACATGTTCGACCCTTCAGCTGGCAAAAATGCTACTCTTTGGCGTTTCAAAGACGATGATTTCAAGGCAATATTTTAATCCAAACAAGCGTGAGATCAAAATACGACACAAGGATCACACAATCAGTTGGCATAAGATTGTATGTAGAGGTGCCAAAATGGGTGTCCGTGTCCATTTTGGACCGTCCAACGTTATCCTTTATAATTATTGTCCATTATGTTCCATGCCCAATAAAATCCGTTTCCACAAAGGATCAACCCCACTAATACCCGTTCAAAAATGGGTTGTCCATAGGACGTCCGTATTTTTTTATTTGATAATAATGTGTAGTATTGGACAAATTACTTGGACCCGAAAAACCGAACCGATTCCGATCCGAATTTTTGAGTTCGGTTCGGGTTCAAGTATTCCTAAAAATACTTGTTGGGTCATTATATTTCAGAACCATGAGTTTGGGTTCGAGTTTGGGTATTACCCGTTACCTGTTCGAATATCCGTTTTATCCGAAAATTAAATATATATTTCAAATTTTTTTTGTTAGGTTTTTATATTAGTGTATGTAGATTGATTTTTCTAAATGCAGCACTCGCATGTTAAACCAAATTGGAAATCTTAACAAGAGTGCTACACTTTGATTCTAGTATAAAACCGAGAATCTAATTAGTGTAGAATAAAATTCTAAGAAATCTTGAAGTTAANTCGAATATCCGTTTTATCCGAAAATTAAATATATATTTCAAATTTTTTTTGTTAGGTTTTTATATTAGTGTATGTAGATTGATTTTTCTAAATGCAGCACTCGCATGTTAAACCAAATTGGAAATCTTAACAAGAGTGCTACACTTTGATTCTAGTATAAAACCGAGAATCTAATTAGTGTAGAATAAAATTCTAAGAAATCTTGAAGTTAAAGAAGAAAATGAAATGGAAAAGGATAATTGACCGGAGAAATTAATTGAAAAACAAACTAATTTGACTTAAATCGTCAACAATCACCGGGAATACCTCATGACTCACTTAACTAAAAAGTGAAAAACGGTTAAAAAATAAAAAATGTTAAGTAAAATTTTTTTCACATTTGATTTAAACCTAAATTTTGAACACCAATATTAAGCCCATGTCCAATAACGTCCGACCCATTTTGTCCATGGGCATTACTGGTCTAAGACCAATTTAACCCACTACTTATATAGACATATCCAAACCCGTCCGTAATATATTGGACATGGCCGGCCCATGGGTGGCCCGACCATTTTGACACCTATAATTGTATGATTCACACGAGGGATGCCTCACCACTCTTTCATCACATGGCTAGCGGTAAAAGATTGTTTAGCGACAGGAACACATACTCGAATATGGAGTAGTACCCAATGTTTTATGTTTTGCAGAGAACCAGAAGAGTCTTGTGATGACCTCTTCTTCGCTTGATTTTATACATTTATGGGTTGGACGACTATTTGTAGTAAATTGCTTCCTCATGCCATCACTCCGGACTCAAACATCACCATATCCCGTCTGAAAACTCAAATATACAACAAATATAATTTTACTTTCGTCCGGCTTTGCTTCCAAGCTGCAATATACTACATTTGGTGAGAACACAATAGTCGAAGACATCAACAGCCACATCGATCTCATTCTCCATTTGTTGCGACAATTAAAAAGAGATTGAAGCCGCATCTCGTGTTTACATTCTCTGTCTATTCAAAATAGATGGAACATTACCCGTACCGAAGAAATAAATTTTTAAAATTCATAACTTAAAATATCTCATTCAATTTTCTACTTTGAAACACTTGACAATTTTTATAAATTGTTTTTAATAATTAATAAATTTAACATTAAATCAAAAAATAACTACATATATTTGTATAAAAATAAAAAATTATAAAATATATTAATTATTTATTTAGTATAATAATATAATATATAAAAAATAATATAAAATATATTTTTCCGCGTTGCGAAACGTGCGGATTACGACACGTACGATACTCTTATCACTAAAACGGTCCTTATTAGTACTAACCTTAACTGCAAACCGTTCCCGTTTAGTTCTGTATTTATAGAACACAGACGGCTTTATCCCCTTCTCCACTTCCCTTACATTTCTAGGGTTTGCTCAAACAAAGAGACCAAATTGTGAATTGATTCTAAGATCGGAACCTAATTCTATAACCTAACCATGCCTCGAAACAGAGACGAAGACGATGATGGAGACGAGGACTATGAAGGATTAGAATTAGAAGAAGAGGAAGAAGACGATGGCGGTGGTGGTGGCGGTGGCGGTGGTTCTAGACAGAAGAGAGGAAGATCAAATTTTATTGATGATTATGCAGCCGAAGATTCTCAGGAAGATGAAGAAGAAGATGATGACGATGATGAAGACTATGGTACTCGTGGAGGTAAAGGAGCTGGAGCTAATAAGAGAAAAAAACCTTCTGTATCTATTTTCTTAGACCATGAAGCTCATCAAGTTGATGATGAAGATGAAGAGGAAGAAGAAGAAGGAGAAGATGGTAATTTACTCTTAATCCAGTTAATTGAATTTTCAAATGGTTTTACATAATTGAGATTTGTTTTGGTGTAGACTTCATAGTTGATACTGGAACTGATCTACCTGATGAGCGTAATGATAGAAGATATCACGAACGACAGTTTCTATCTCGTGATGACAATGATGAAGATGTTGAAGATCTTGAGAGAAGGATTCAAGAAAGGTTCTCTAGACATCATGAAGAATATGATGAAGAAGCTACTGATGTTGAACAGCAATCTCTTTTACCATCAGTTCGTGATCCAAAGTTATGGATGGTTAAATGTGCAGTAAGGGTTTTTTTACATGGTTTTAGCTTCTTCTTCTTCTTCATTATACTTTGAATTGATTTTTGATATTTTTATGTTAGATTGGTCGTGAAAGAGAGGTTGCTGTTTGTCTTATGCAAAAATTCATTGATCGAGGATCGGATTTGCAGATTCGATCTGTTGTTGCACTTGATCATCTTAAAAACTATATATATGTTGAAGCAGATAAAGAAGCTCATGTCAAAGAGGTATGTGACTTTGTGTTAGTGATAGTGTTTGTTAGTGTTGTGACTGAGTGTTAAGACAAGATTTGTGTTGTTTCTTTTGTTTTGTTTTAGGCAATCAAAGGCATGAGGAATATATATGCTAATCAGAAGATCTTACTTGTTCCAATAAGGGAAATGACTGATGTTCTTTCTGTTGAAAGTAAAGCAATCGATCTATCTCGGGATACTTGGGTTAGAATGAAAATCGGGACATATAAAGGTGATCTTGCTAAGGTATGATTTATTTTTCATGTGTGTTTCATTCGTAAAACTACTCATAGAGTGCTGAAATGTAAGTCTTTTGCAGGTGGTTGATGTTGATAATGTGCGTCAAAGAGTTACAGTCAAGTTAATTCCAAGAATTGATCTTCAGGCATTAGCTAGTAAGCTGGTATGAATTTTGCTTTATGTGTTTGGTAACATGTCTTATAGACTAGCTTGTTAAGGGAGATTGTATTGCATTCTAAGTTGTTTGAAGTGTGCTCTAGTCATTCAAACCATACAATTACTTAGGCACGCTTTGCTTAACTAATTGCAGGACGGAAGAGAAGTTTCGAAGAAAAAAGCTTTTGTTCCTCCTCCACGATTCATGAACATCGATGAAGCGAGGTACTCCTTTTTGATACTGTTTTATAAACGTTCTAGATTTTAAAGATTTGTTACATGTCCGTAGAGAACTGCACATACGTGTGGAGCGTCGGCGTGATCCCATGACGGGTGATTACTTCGAAAATATTGGTGGCATGCTTTTCAAAGATGGTTTCTTATACAAAACAGTATCATTGAAGTCCATCACAGTTCAGAATGTTACACCAACGTTTGACGAACTTGAAAAATTCAATAAACCAAGTGAAAATGGAGACGGCGACTTTGGTGGTCTTTCGACTTTATTTGCAAACCGAAAGAAAGGTCATTTCATGAAAGGTGATGCAGTTATTGTTATCAAAGGAGATTTAAAAAACTTAAAGGGTTGGGTTGAGAAAGTAGATGAAGAAAATGTTCTTATTAGATCAGAAATGAAAGGTCTTCCTGTAAGCATTCTTTACTCTCGGCTTTTCGTAATCGCCAGGAAAAAAAACCCGATCATGACTTGTTTTGTTGTAGGATCCTCTTGCTGTAAATGAGAGAGAGCTTTGTAAGTACTTTGAACCTGGAAATCATGTAAAGGTTGTTTCCGGAACCCATGAAGGAGCAACAGGCATGGTTGTTAAAGTTGATCAGCACGTTCTTATCATTCTCTCTGACACGACGAAAGAACATGTAAGTGAAGTTTTTGTATATGGATCTAGCTTAATCGTGATTAATAAGGTAGGTAAATCGTAAGAGAACGTACTTGTAGGTTCGTGTCTTTGCTGATCATGTTGTTGAGAGCTCTGAAGTGACAACAGGTGTTACAAAAATTGGGGAATATGAACTTCATGACCTTGTGCTTCTGGAGTAAGTTGAATGCTTAATCATCGTGAAGTGATGAATAAATCCCATTTACATGCCTATGAAAGCTTTTGTTTATTTGTTGCAGTAACCTGAGCTTTGGAGTAATCATACGACTAGAGAATGAAGCTTTTCAGGTAAATCGCCAATTTTCCGAGATTACCACTATTAGGCCTGGGCATTCAGTTCGGTTCTTCGGTTCTGGTAACCGAAATAACAGAAGTGAATCGTATTCGGTTCTTGTAAAATAAGCCTTGAACTGAATAATGGAATCTAAACCGATTTCATAAAATACTCGAATGGTTTTTATATGCATAGAACTGAAAAACCAAACCGAATACCCGAACGCCCATGCCCACTATAATTAAGTCTACGCTAAACTAGTAGCATAAAACTCATTTATATTTAGAGAACTATTTATATAAACCTCCCGAATCAAACTAGACATAACTCTGTAAAAATGTTCCATAGGTTCTTAAAGGAGTTCCCGACAGACCAGAGATTACTCTTGTAAAACTCAGAGAAATCAAATGCAAAATCGAGAAAAAAATCAATGTTCAAGACCGTTACAAAAACGTCATCTCTGTAAAAGATGATGTTAGAGTTATTGAAGGTCCTAGCAAAGTGAGTACATTAGCAGTGTAGTTGTTGTTGTTGGTATTATCTCTCTCAACTTTTCTGATCTCATAATCTGTATATAATAGGGTAAACAAGGTCCTGTGAGGCATATCTATAAAGGAGTATTATTTATATATGATCGGCATCACCTTGAGCATGCCGGATTTATCTGTGCTAAATGCACGTCGTGTGTTGTTGTTGGTGGATCGCGTTCAGGTGCTAATAGAAATGTAAGTGTCCTTTTCATGTTGTTTTTCAAACTGTAGCTTAACCTTATCCAGCAACTTTTTCGACTTCAGGGTGGTGATTCTTTATCGAGGTTCGGTAATTTCAAGGCACCTGCCTCAGTACCTCCATCTCCAAGAAGATCTCAACGCGGAGGCATGGGATACAACTGTATGTAACTAATGTATTTGCTTAGTTGATATTTGCATTCTTCACTGCTACATAGTTTTTGGGTAGCACATTGATTCATTGCTTCAAATCATTAGTTATTGTAATCTTAATTCTTAAATAATTGATATTTTTCGGTTTATAATTATGGTTTAGGTATTTGGTTTATATAAATTTTAATAGAATTAATATACTTTGGTATATCTATAGTTTTTCGGGTATGAAAATTTTAGGTATTTTATCATTTCGGGTTCAGATTTGGTTCGGTATTTTGGATTCGGGTTTTTTGCCCAGGCCTATAGTACGTTCAGTTACTCATACGCTTACTTGTATGTTTAATGCAGCTGGAGGTAGGCATAGGGGTGGAAGAGGTGGAGGAGAAGATTCATTGTTGGGTACTACTGTTAAAATCCGTCTAGGACCTTTCAAGGGATACAGGGGACCTGTAGTAGAAGTGAAAGGAAACACCGTGCGTGTAGAACTCGAGATGAAGATTGTGACAGGCAAGCCCTTGTATTCACTTCTCTACACATTGGTTGATGTGTGTGTCAAATGAGTTCTAATAATAGTTGTATATGCAGTTGATCGAAATGCAATATCAGATAATGTTGCGACTACACCATCTCGGTAAAATCTATTTAGTTAACTTGACTTCATTCATCATAAAGGACTTTGATTATATCATCTGAATTTTACACAGAGATACATCTCGGTTTGGTATGGGAAGCGAGACGCCTATGCATCCTTCGCGAACACCACTTCATCCTTATATGAC
The DNA here is from genome assembly GCA_000411055.1 of Leavenworthia alabamica. Classification (NCBI taxonomy): domain Eukaryota; kingdom Viridiplantae; phylum Streptophyta; class Magnoliopsida; order Brassicales; family Brassicaceae; genus Leavenworthia; species Leavenworthia alabamica. The sequence continues at coordinate 6,779 of KE156718.1, forward strand.
TCCGATGCGAGACTCTGGAGGTATGTATTCTTTTACCTCTTGCTCATTTGATATATTTAGTTCTTTTGTGATTTTATGTAAATTTTCAGCTACACCATTCCATGATGGAATGAGGACACCAATGCGTGATAGAGCCTGGAATCCTTATACTCCTATGAGTCCACCTAGGTAAGTTTCTTGTTGAGTTTTCGTTTTCGGAAGTTGTTTTCTTTTCCTTTCATCTCCTTCCTGTTTATCTTCAATGCTGAAGTGATATTGCATTGATGTATGGTTGTTAATAGTCTTGGGCAAAAAAGCCTACAGTCGTTTGAGTTAGATTTTTTGGTATAATTTTAAGTTAATCAGTAATAATTTTGTGTGTTATACACGATTTCAATTACTCAGATGCTAAATTTGGGGTTTCAGATATAAAAACCTGATCCTAACAGATACTGATTTACTGATTCGATCCGAAATATTAAAATTATTCCACTTGAGTGTAGGATCACAAATCCGAACTTACCCGAACCCGATCCGAAATATCAAAATTATTCCATCGGAGTTTAGGATCACCAATCCAAAAATCCCGAACGAGTTTTACCCCTGCCCGTCTGAATGTCTAGGGCTAGTTGTTCATTATGATTGAAAACTTGGATATCTCTCAAATTATTGTTATTGCATCAGGGAAAACTGGGAAGACGGAAACCCGGGATCTTGGGGGATAAGTCCTCAATATCAGGTAAAGATTGTTTTGTATTCAACCTCGTATTTGACTTGTGTTGATTGCAAATTAAAAATTTTTGTTTGTCACTTGTTTCCAGCCGGGAAGTCCTCCGTCACGAGCATATGAAGCACCAACTCCTGGCTCAGGATGGGCTAGTACTCCCGGTGGTAGTTACTCTGACGCCGGAACACCTAAAGATCATGGTTCAGCCTATGGTAATATTTCTCACAACGTATATTGTTTTTACTTGACCAATCTTTTCTCACAAACACAACTTATTCAGCAAATGCTCCAAGTCCTTATCTACCGTCTACACCGGGACAACCCATGACACCAAGTTCGGCTTCATACCTACCTGGAACTCCTGGAGGACAACCAATGACTCCTGGAACCGGCCTCGATGTTATGTCTCCTGTTATAGGTATTGTCTACTGTTGTCATTCCCCATTACTGAACTCTACTTGAGTAGTTTCCGTTTCTATTGCGGTTTTCTTAATGTATTGTAAATGCCACAGGTGGAGATACTGAAGCATGGTTCATGCCTGATATTTTAGTTGATGTACACAAGGCTGGAGAGGACAGTGATGTAGGTGTCATCCGAGATGTTTCGGTGAGTCTTTTGCCTTTTCACCAACTCTAGTTTCATTAAAAATAAAAAGAACTACATATAGAGAAGCTGTTTAAGTTGACTGATAGGTCCATTCTGACTATTGCTGGGTTGCGGGTAGCGGGAAACCCGTAACCCGCGGGTTTTAAGTTAAAAATTCATTATCTGAATCCGTCTTGCAAAAGTTGCGTGTTTCACTCCAAAACCCGCATCCGCCAAGTCGCGGATACCCGCTTATTTATTTATTTTTAAATCATAAAAAACTCCAAAAAGACTGCAAACTGCAAAATTTTGCAAAAAACTCAGCAAAAAATATAAGGTAAATTATATAAATATAAAATTTAAATGAAATATAAAATATTAAAAAATATAGGATAAATATTGCAAATTTTTAAAATTATTAGAAAAAAAAAAAAATTTTGCGGGGCTCTGCTGAAAAGCTCTCAGAGTCCCATAAACCCCACAAAAAATGTAGTCTTAAAAAATAACGTCCGAATCCGCCCAGCNAATTCTGACATATGTGCTCTACTTTTGTGTCAGGATGGAACATGTAAAGTCTCTCTCGGGTCAAATGGTGAAGGTGATACTATAATGGCTTTATCAAGCGAACTTGAAATAGTTCCTCCTAGGAAGAATGATCGTGTCAAAATAGTTGGTGGCCAATTTCGTGGGTCTACTGGTAAACTGATCGGAATCGATGGATCGGATGGTATTGTTAAGATAGATGATAATCTTGATGTCAAGATTCTGGACTTGGCCATATTAGCTAAGTTTGTTCAACTGTGAGAACTGTAGATTGTAATCTTATGTTTCTCCATAGGTTTTAAAGAAACTAAGAATTTTATTTACTTAATCTTTTAATCTTTCTGGATATGTGTTTTTTCTTGTAATGTACCATTTTTTTCAGTTTTTTTGTAGACTATATAGGCTTGGGCAAAAACCCAAAAGCCGAATTTGAAATTGATCTGTTTCTACATTAATATTAAAATCTGATTGGTTTTTACAGTATTTTTATCTTTTTGGATTGATTTCAAACCGAAATAATTTTAGATAATTAAATTATCAGAAATATAAAACTATTTTTTATCATTAATTTTTGAGTAATTATTTTTAATACCAACATTTATAGTTTATTGTATAAAATTAGATTATTTTATTTAATTAGATATAAATACTATTTTTATTAAAATTAGATTTTTAATTTAATGTTAGGGTTGAGTATTTAGTGGTTATGTTTAGTTTTTTATTATTTGGGTTGCATATTTAGTGGTTGAGTTTAGTATTTATTGTTTGAATTTTATGTAATTTCTCAAAAATATAATTTAATTTTTAATTTAATTGAATTATTAAATGATAATTTTGTTTTAAATTAATTTTAATGGTATTTGTGGAAATTAATAGCTAATTTGATGGTATTTTTGGGAATTGCCCTTAAATTTATTTTAAATCTGATAAACACTTTTGTATTTACGATTATTCAGTTTTTTTGGTTAGTTTGAATTTTTGATTAATTAGGATTAAAATTATCTGAATTAATTTTAAATTATTTGTGTTTTCTTTTATTGGGTTGGTTTTGGAATACACATATTTTTATAAAATCGATCGTACTTCGAATCCAAACCAAAACAATATAGCACAGCATAGTTCGAATTCGTAAAACCTTGTGTCTTTTAAAAATTATATATATATATATCAATTACAAGAATAACATATTCAAGAAAAGAAAGATGATATACATATCTACTCTACACTTCTACTGTATCATCTTTATAAGTCAGTAAACTGAATAATATCTCAAAGATATAACTTAAACATTTCCACCAGATGTAAACGAGCTTCTCTCGGAACTCGCATATATGGAAGAAGATTTGCTAATAGAATTGGTTCCTTTGGAAGGTGAAGAAGAAGGTATTAGAAGCTTCTTTGGAAGCATTTGTTCCCAATGGACTTGAGGGAATCTTGAAGCTTCAGACACAAGAAGAAGAACTGAGAAAACAACTAAGAACATGTTCATTTTTCGATACCAAACAAATGATGTCATCTTAAGAATAGAGTGTGAAGATGATTAAAAAGTATTAAGTATGATTAATGAGAGAATTAGAGAGAGGAATGTATATAAGAGAGGATTAGAATATTGCTTAGGTGTTTGGTTTATGAAAGATAATATCAATTAGCCGACAAGATAGACTACTTTTGATTAAATAGTTTCTTCATGTTTATGTATGTCTAAATACCCTGGAATTTTCGGATTGGGTTATTTGGATTTCCAAATACCGATACAAATAAACTCGATCCGAATCCAAATCAGTTTCAAAATTCAAGTTTTTTGTGAGATTTTATAAGATTCGGTATTTGGTTTAGTCGAATTCCGAACTGAACCTAATAAATCTAGTTATATTTGAGTTTTCATGTTTAATCGGACTAAAATTTTTTAAAAAATTAAGGGTTTATTTTTACTTTTTTATTATTTATTTTGTAAATTTTTATCTGGTTAAACCAAATATAATTTTCATATTAAACCGATTTTTCAAACCAGTTAATCTGAATTTTTTTTATTTTCCAGTATTTTTAAAAAAATTTAAATAACCCGAGTAACCGCTTCAAAACCGAATGTATAGAATGTCTTTTGGAAGCTGTAAGAGTTTAGTAAAACTAGACTTTATATATATTTGTTACTAATAAAACTATCTTAGTTCGACAATCATACCAACACGAATGAAGTTCTTTTTTATAATACATAGTTATATGAGAATTGAACAAAAGGTCTTAAAACAACAGCTTTGGCACTTTTTGTACTCTCTTGTGGCAACAATGGTACTATTATTAATTGCTTATATTCTGTATTAGTGTATTGTGTTTATAAAGTACAAAGTGTTTTATTGACAACGAACATTGCTTTTATTGATTAAAATGTATAGATTTGTAAAGTATTTTAATGCCAATTAATTAGTCTTAGGCATTTGGGTAAATCGGTTTGAATAAAACTTTTTCGGATTCAGACCAATCTTACACTTTAATAGAATAATTTTACTATTTTGTATTGAATGAGTGTAATTTAATAGGGTTTGGATCCATTTGGATAGGTGATCCTATATTCCAATAAAATAATTTATATGTATTTTAATTTGAGTGATAAAATGCTTTTTAGAAAAAAGCCCAACTAAAACCCAATAAATGTCTTAAATCTCTTTTCCTCTCACTTCCCCCCCAAGATCGGCTCATTTCCTCTTTGGCTCTTTCTCCATCATTACAATAAATACTCATCCGGTTATTTCCGGTTAAGTTACTTTATTTCCGTAAACCAATTCTGTGGTTTGTATTTGGTCCAATAACCGTATATTTAGGTCATTCAACAATTACGAATAATCAATAAAAAAAAACACAAAAATATCTTCTTCTCACTATCATCTTCATCATCATCATCATCAGATCACAGTTCTTCAAAAGCAACAACAATGATTTCACTTGTTACTACAAGTTTCAATTCATCTCATCGTCTCACACTCTTATCATCTTATACTGATTCATCTCCTCCTTCAAAAATCGCTCAAAAGGTAACCAAAAATTCATATACCAAATTCATAATTTTACTTCAAATCTTCAATTTTTTTAAAATTTTTTTTTTACAGTTAATTAAAGACTCAAAGCTTTATGGAGATTTCAATAAAAAGATAAAAATCATAGATTATACACCATTAATACAAACCTTAAGCAAAAGACCTGATATAGCTTTTGAGATATATAAACAAACCAAATCAGACAACATTTTACCTAATTACAGAACCCTTTCAGCTCTTATGCTTTGTTTTGCTCATAATGGTTATGTTCTACAAGCAAATTCAGTTTTGAGAGAAATGTTATATAGTTCTTATAAACTTGATATGATTCTTATCTCAAAGCTTATATCTGCTTATGAGAAGATCCATTGTTTTGAAGAAATTAGTAAAATCATTAAAGAGATTGGTACAAGACATGTCGAGTTTATTCCGGTTTTGTATTCACTTGCTATATCATGTTTTGGTAAGAATGGTCAGTTGAAATTAATGGAGGATACTATAATGGAACTTGATTGTACCGGAATCTTGTTAGATTCCGGTACAGCGACNATGGAAATGGCGTATAGTCGAGTTAAGAAGTTAGGGATTTTGATAGATGATGAAGTTATAAGAGATATGGTATTAGCATATTTGAAACAAAAGAAGTATTTCCGATTACGCGAGTTTTTATCCGATGTCCGAAGCCGAAACTTAGGAAATTTGTTATGGAATTCGATGTTGTTATCGTATGCAGCCGAATTTAAGATGAAAAGTTTACAAAGAGAGTTTATTCGAATGACTAACGCGGATTTATCACCTGATATTACGACTTTTAATATCCGAGCTATCGCGTTTTCAAGAATGGCTTTGTTTTGGGATTTACATCTAACACTTGAACATATGAGAAGTTTGAGTATTGTTCCGGATCTTGTGACATTAGGATGTGTGGTTGATGCATATGTTGATAGAAGATTAGTAAAGAATTTAGAGTTTGTGTATAAATTAATGAAGGTTGATGAGACTCCTGTTGTTTTAACTGATTCACTTGTGTTTGAAGTAATGGGTAAAGGAGATTTTCATCTTAGTTCAGAAGCTGTTTTGGAGTTTAGTTCTTGTAAAAAATGGAGTTATAGAATGTTAATTGATGTTTATCTTAAGAAAAAGTTGAGAAGAGATCAGATTTTTTGGAATTATTAAAAAATTTCATTTACAGAGATTATATAATGCTTGAATATGAAAGATTGGTGTAATTTATTTATAGTGTTTTTTTTTTATTGTTTATTTAAACTAGATTTGTTATATGTTTTAAATAGTATTAGAGATGATTTCTCTTTAACTTGGGAACAGGGACTGAGATGGTAAATATATGATGTTTCTCTGAAGTCCTTTGGATTTTTGAGATGAATTCAAGAATGTTTTTACATAAAGGCATGGATATACGGTTTCGGTTTGGTTAATTTTGTGTTAGGATTATCCGAATAAGAGATTTTGGAATCTGAAATGTTTTAGTTCGGATTTCGGCTTTGTTAAAAAAATATGTAATCCGAAACCGAAAAATCCAAATTATCTGAAGTTAATCCACATCAACCAAAAAATCCGAACAATTTGAAATTAAAAAGAATATTTAACAGATTTAAAATAAAATTAACCGGTTGATAAAATTAGTTTTCATATTTTGGTTAATTCATTGTTTCATTGTTGAACTCTTGAGCTTATCCAAAGTTGTTCGTTTTAACAAAAACATATGATAGAGTTGTTTATGCTCCTTAGTCATGATAACTTACTAGGTACAAAACATATGATAGAGTTGTTTATTTGATAAGAAATATAATTTAAAGTTTATCTCAATATGAAGCAACAAGTCTCTTTAGTTTTGGCAGGAACACACTACAAATTCCAAATACATACATTTGACAAGCTCATATATTAATATCAAAACTGTGTATCAGTTACCAATTTTATTGACTTGGGGTGTATTGAACTTAGGATTTGATGAGATTTGATTTAAAATATCAAATCATGTGTTATTGAAATATGAATATTGAAATAGTTATTGAAATCCAGTGTTATTGAAACAATGATTTTTAAAAGTACCATGAAATCTACTGTTATTGAAAACAGTATAAAAATTTTATTTAAAAATTCCAGCTGGGATTTCAGAGGATTTTTTAGTTAAAAATATAAAGATCAAAATCTCATGGTTTTAGGTGAGATTTTAGAAAATTTTAAAACAAAATTCCAAATTCATTCAAATTCAACCAAATCATCTCAAATCTTATTAGAAATCAAATATCTTCAAATGTTCCTTTCAATACACCCCCTTAGTTTAATGAACCATGTTTCATTGTAGGTTCAAAAGTCTTTGTGCAAGGGAATATAATCTCAAAAGAAACTTCTAAACCATTGAATTCAGACTCAGAGGAATAAAAATACAATGATAATTTATAAACCCTATTTTTGACATTTCAAATCAAGAATTTAAAGCAATGTTTACTAATTTAGAACATGCTTTGAGGGTTTATTAATTTGCATTGGATTTTGGTTCCGCTGAGTTCGGAATCACTTGGTTAGAGTTTTATTTTGAGGCAGTATTCCCTTTCACAAAGATATTAGAATTTACAACAAAACATAAGTCAATAAAGTCCAAAAATTGATTACTGAGACACTAAGCTTTGATACATGAGTTTGTTGAATGTATGAACTTGCATTTGAAGTGCATTCCTGCCTAACGAAAGTGACATGTGGCAATCATATTAAAATAAACTTCAAATTCTATCATATGCTTTTTTTATCTAGTAAGTTATCATGAAAAAGGAGATAATAAACATAAAGATTTAGTAGATGAATGTTAGTTAACAAGACTAGAGTGTTAGTGTCTCCAATCTCCATATCTAAATCGAAAGAACTGCAAACAATAACGCTCCGAAACAATCTTTATGGCTTCTCTTCTTTGAGACTTGTGATGACTAAACGAATTTTCTCACGTTTATCTGGTAAACATGGACCTAACATGATAAGGGTCGATTTTCTATGCTTTTGCTTCTCATCAAATATATTATCTGTTTGAGATTCATAGGTGTTTATATGATCAATAGAGAGAAAAATTTATGGTAGCAGAGGTAACCGAGATTTACTATGATGGAAAAGTAGTGATTGTTAATGTCAACCCTCAGTTACCTCCGCTGCCGCAAAAATTTATCTCCATTGATCAAACAGACTATTATAAATCTCTAACTGATAGTGTTTATGACGAGAAGCTTAAGCCTAGCAAATTAAACCTTATCACCTTAGGTCAAAGTTTACCAGATAAACGTGAGAAATTTTTTTAGGCATCACAAGTCTCAAAGACGAGAAACGGCAAAGAGAGTTTCATAGCGTTAATATTTGTGATTTTCACACTTTTCAATTTTTGCATTTTATGGTTTTGCATAGTTTTTAGATATGGAGACACTAAAGCCTTGTTAACTAACATTCCTCAAATAAATGTTTATGTTTATGCTCTTTAGTCATGATAAACTACTAGGTACATGAACATATGATAAGAAGTTTATTTGAATTTTATCTAAATATGATTCCACAAGTCTCTTTCGTTTTGGTAGGAATACACTTCAAATGTCAGGTATATACATCCGACAAGCTCATGTACTAATATCAAAGCTTAATGTATCTTTTTAGTTGTAATGTGTGTAGTTGTAACTACTGAACACAATCTATCAATAATAACTCTATTGAAAATGACTAATTGCTATATATATATATACTTATTTTATATAAATTTAAGTGTGATTTAAATGATTATGAAAGAATAAAGTGTGTAAAATTGAATTCTGCGTTGTTTTTAAGTTTTATGTTCGGAGCAAAACTAAAGAACTCCAAGTGAAAAATGTATACCTGCTTGAGGATTGTGTGAAAGAGAGAAATGAGAAGGAGAAATATAAGAAGATGTTTGAGGAGATGAAGAAACAAATAGAGGATGAGGTTTATGTTGAAATTGACGAATTAAGGAAGATAAACATGAGATTTTGTCGGCGAAAAAAAGGAAAATAGTTGGAGAAAATGGAGAAGAAATTTGTTGAATAAGCAGAGAAATTATTAGTTATTGAAACTAAATGTACAAATGAAGTCTTATAAAGTACATAACCGCTACGAGACATTCAACTCGACCAAGAGTTCAACTATTTGTTGTTGTTTTAGTTAGTAACCATAACATGTTTTTCATGTTAAGGAACCATCTTTTCCATTTTCCCAGTTACCAAATTTTTAGGAGTTAGAATACTCCATGTTATGTTTCTTTTTCATATTTAAATATATAGAAATGCCAAAATAGGTTTAATCAATCAATATTTTGTACAGTTTCAGGAAAGAGATGAGAATATTTTAAAGAAATTTAGTGTTGTTTATGAGACAAGACCATTTATGAATACCTCTTACTCATATTGCATCATTTCAGTGATGATATTGTGTTTGTGAGTGCAATTTCAGTCTAAGTTATGTTTCATTTATTTTAATATTTACTGAATATGTTTAAGATTTATAATTAGTTTTATTTTTATTTTTTTCTAGCAAATGTCTACTGAATCAATAATTGAATCAGTTATAGTATAACCATTCAATCGAAGTTCCAAAGACACAATATTAGAGACATATGAACTAACCTTGTGCGGATTTTGAATGTGTTATGATGAATTCATCATCTTCTTCTTTGTCAATGTAGGTTCACTATACGTTTACAAACATAGAATAACAATCTCTAAATTAATAAGATTTCATAGAAAATTGAGAACAACATCAAAAGTACATAGATTTAAAGTTTCATAATACAAAAACATATGACATTGAAATCAATAAGGAATTGTTATATATGTTCGACATAGTCTGAAATTAAAATTTATATAAAATGTATAATCTAGTTCATTCTTATTACACATGAGGTGTCTATAAGACGTAGAAATAGAAAAGCAAACTAACAAAATTATTCAATTAGTTTCAGATTTTTAACAATGAATACTAATTTCAAAACACTAGATAATCGATTTATGTTTATATTCCGATTAATAAGGTTTATGTTCATTGTCTTTAAAATTAATACATTTAAAATAACAACAATGCATGATTTCTAACCTTTGTGGTAGAGAAGAATGAAGGTGAAGAGTTGGTAGAAGAAAAATTGGTTGAGACTAGAGTTTCCGAATTGGGTGAAGAGTTGGTAGAAGAAAAATCGGAGTAATTTCCGATTTTTTTTCACCGCAGTCGAAGAAGAACAAGAATAAGAAGATGGTTATGATTTTTTTGACTTGAATGTTGATTTATGTCATCAGATCTACTGTTCGTTTTGAGAAGATTAGGGATTTTGTTTTCTTAGTTTTTGTCCGGCATTATTTTTTCTCATTTAAAAGTTTTTTTCACTTTGAGCCATGTGAAATATGTAATACATGTCCACTAATTTATGGCATAGGTTTTTGGGCTTGTGCATAAAGTTTGCTTAGGCCCAATTACTCTTAGTTTTTCCGGATCGAAATGTTGGTTGGGTAAACGTCCTCGTCATATCTAAGGTGCAACGATTGGCATCCATGCTTTCAAAGACCCAACATGCAGTTTTTGCATTGGGCTCTCTCATTAACTCACATAAAGATTAATTAGTCTACCATTTTTGTTGTCATATACATCATCATTATTAGATATATTTGATATAATCATATTAGATGATACCCGACTACTTGTAGTATATGCGATTATGATGAACATCTTTTTTCTTCAAGCAATGATTGTACGATGAAAATTATACTAGACATGTGGTTATACATGTATAACACCCTCTTACCGCAACACTCGAATCTACGACGGATGAATTTATCTGCAACCTTGTGGAATCTCTAACAAAATTATCCATTATTTTGTAAGAAACTATGGTTTATGGGGATGAACCTCTTACATGTTGTACAAGTTTTTAAACTTTGGTCAAGGGTGATTTCACAAATATTATATGTTAATTTTTATAACATAAATGTTTTTAGGTTGATGTGCTATTAAATATTTTTTTATAATTACATATTTTCAATTTCATTATTCTTTAACCAATATTATATGTTAATTCTACTCAACCCCATAAATTCACATACTTTATCACATAAAATCCACTTCTCTATCTATATATTACATTTTTATATTACTTCACTCTAACCAATAATTAAAAAAAATACAAAAAACCTTTAAGATGTTACAACATATCAAATAAAACAACTAATTGTAGATCTTATAAACATATAAGTAATGGGCCTAAGATGCTTAGTGATTTTTATTAGTGGCTTCGAGATTTTTGGGCCGGTTAGTGGGCTTATTCATGCTTCTATTTATACTACCCTAAGCTAACCTAATTCATAACTGTCGCCGCACACGCTTATATCTTCTACGGTAAGCTCCTCATCTCTTCTCTTCCTTCACATTGCACCTATTTTGTTGGTTCCTTAATACATGACCGAGCTTCTGTGTTTTGTGTGAACCATGGTTAAGATCTTATAGATTTAATCATTGTTTTAGGGTGATCTTGAGGTGTATTGTGGAGAAAGTAAGTCGAGGGTTAAGATTTCCGTACGTTGAGGGGATCTCATCTATTTTCTCGTGTGTGGTTTGATCGTGAGGTTTTTTTAGTCATTGATCTGGTTGCGGTTGTAGGTGTTATCATAATCATCAGTGTTGACGTTTGTGTTTTTTAGTCATTGATCTGGTTTGCGGTTGTAGGTGACATCGTTGAATTTTCCAGTCTAATACTTATGTTTTGGGATTTATTTTCATGTCTTATGATTTTTCCTGTGTTTTGATTGAATTAATTGCCTGATTTTATTATTTAACTTGCAAATTATATTGATTTATTATCGCTGAGATATTAATAATTATTCTTGCATCATAAATTGCTGAATTTTAGTTTAAATTGAATTGTTGTTTCTCGAATTCCGAGCATATTTATTATGTTGATAGTCTCCTTAGTATTTATTAAATGTTCTATTCGTAATAACAGCTAAGGAAAAAAAGAAAATGAGTAATTGTTGAGCTCGTAGAACCAATGTTGTGGAGTTTGGATGACATACAAGATCGTTAGTTTATTATTTTATTTGCTGGTTTTATTATGTTTATTTATTATCGTTGAACTGTTAGGCTGCTAATTTATTTTCACTGAATCTACTGGGGAAATATTAAATTACCGGTTATTTTTATTTGAAATTGTGTTGTGGTTAGAAGTTTTTAAAAAAATTGACGGTTTAGGACGGTTAGCTGTTTAATTCAGGGTGAGTCGTTTGAATTTAGTATCAGTTCAGAGTTGTTTCTATGAAGTTTCTATATTGCTTGTTGTGTCCAGTAATTGTTGTTAATTATTAGCCATAATGATTTATTTCATGTTGCATGTTGTGGGATTTTGGGTATATCATCCTTCCATCCAGTAAAAAGTTATTCGGTAAGACTTATTTTTTTTTATTGTTGTATGTTTTGCTATTTGTTAAGAAAAAGATAAGTAACTCGCTGTATTGCAGATGGTTGGTGTTGCACGAAATAATGTGGAGGTGGATCAGCTAACATTATTTCTCTCTCTTTAGGCTGTTCCAGCTGCTCCGTTTTATCTTAGAGTGATGGGGCACATGCAGAGGTGAGACACAAAGTTCTTTGTTTGTGGTGCCAAACTGATTGAAATTTATAGGTGGAGGTCTTGGTTGGAGAGAAACTTCCAATCGATTAGGTGCCCCTCAAGGTACCTGACAGACTGAAAATTTCTCTTCAAACAGGTCTTTCACTCACCTACCACAAAAGGCTTGGCACTAATAGCAAAGAACTTGGTGTCCAACCTCTACGTATGCTCCATCACCTTCAAATATGATGGAAGAACTGCCTCAACCTCTACAGCAACTCTAGGACTCCCAATGTAACTCCTCCTGGCACAGAACATCTCCATGTGGCGCCATTTAGGTTGGAGTTAGAGCCAGAACAATCGTAAGTATCCGCTCCAAAAGATGGGGTAATATACCCAACATAGCTCCCACTGGGTTCGGTTCGGCTCCCTCTGGAACTCCTTCATGAGTTGGCATCTCAGCATGCTCAGCCTCAAACTCTGAATGATCCTCCTCCATTGGAAGCTACACACGGACCTGCTCTAATGTAGGCCCCGGTACCGAATCTTCCAGATCACCGAGAATCGGTACTGGTTAACGACAATAATGATTCTTATTATTATTGAGTGAACATATACAATATATATAGGAGCGTTTGTACATGGAATATACTGTGATATTCTAATTGATATGATTGCACAATATTAGGAGAAGATACGATTGTATCTCTATACACCCCCGCAAGATGGACGACCGGTAGAAAGTCCAATCTTGGATAAGTTGTTTTGAAGAAGACTTCGTGATACAGGTTTTGTCAGAGCGTCTGCGAGCTGATCCTTTGAGGAAACATGTGTTACTCTAAGGAATTTTGATTGCACCAATTCCCGAATAAAATGATAAGCTAAAGCAACATGCTTCATCCGGGAATGAAATACGGGATTAGCAGCAAGGTATGTAGCTCCAACATTGTCGCAGTAAATGACTGGTTGTGTTGTCAGCTTAATGCCCAGTTCATGAAGAAGTGAGTGCACCCAGAGCAACTCAGATGCAGTATCTGCAACCGACCTGTACTCAGCCTCGGTCGAAGAACGGGCCACAGATTTTTGTTTTCGTGAAGCCCAAGCTATCGGATGTGAGCCAAGATAAACAATGTGAGCTCCTGTGGACTTGTAGTCATCTCTGTCTCCAGCCCAGTCAGCATCAGAGAATGCATGAAGTGATAATGTGTTGTCACGGCGAAGAAAAATGCCAAGTTCTCGAGTTCCAGCAAGGTAGCGCAGAACCCTTTTTGTGGCTTCCCAATGAAAATCAGTGGGACAATGCATAAACTGAGAGAGTTTATTAACAGCGAATGCAATGTCAGGTCTAGTAAACTGGAGATACTGAAGGCTGCCAACAACATTGCGATACTGAGAACCATCTGCAAGAGGAGATCCTGAAGCAAGTTGAAGACGATCTGTGGACAACATCGGAGAGGAGACAGGCTTGGCTGAAATCATATTTGTACGAGTCAGAAGATCTGTGATGTATTTCCGTTGTGTGAGAAGTAAACCAGTTGATGTGCGTGTTGCTTCAACTCCAAGAAAATAGTTAAACTCACCAAGATCTTTCAATGAAAACCTCTGCCCAAGGAGATCAATAAACTGTTGGATGCGAGACGAATTGTTGCCAGTGATGATAATGTCGTCGACATAAACCAAAACATATAGTGTTAATCCGTCTGAGTTCAAAATAAAGAGGGAAGCATCAGCTTGAGAATTAACAAAACCTGAGTCAAGCAAGAACTGTCGAAGAGCTAAGTACCAAGCTCTTGGAGCTTGTTTCAGTCCATACAATGCTTTCTTCAATTTGCAGACATAGTTCGGTTTGTCTCTGTCAACAAAACCAACCGGCTGTTTCATATACACATCTTCATCAAGATCACCCTGAAGAAATGCATTATTAATATCTAGTTGTCGAAGATCCCAGTCCCTAGATACAGCAACTCCAAGAATAACACGCACAGTAGCTGTTTTTACAACAGGACTAAAGGTCTCATGAAAATCCAAGCCAGGTCTTTGATGAAAACCTTTAGCTACAAGTCGGGATTTGTAACGTTCAATGGTGCCATCTGCACGCCATTTTATACGGAAAACCCATTTGTTTCCAATAAGATTAAAGGCTGGGTCTGGGGGAACAAGATCCCAAGTTTGGTTTGCAAGCTGTGAGTTAAACTCATCAGACATCGAGTTTCTCCATCGTTTATCTTTTAAGGCCTGAATTACTGTTGCTGGTTCGACATCTGCAGGTAAAATGACAGCAACCATCGAGTATTTATTGTTCTTTTTGATAATACCAGATTTTCCTCTTGTTTGCATTGTATGTGTGTTGCTTGGTGCAGTTTGTGAAGCTGAAGTCAAGACAGTAGCCGTAGCAGGAACAACACTAGAGTCAGTTGTAGGTTCTGCAGTCGAGTCTGAAAATGTTAACTC
>KE156719.1:14724-41652 GCA_000411055.1 Leavenworthia alabamica
TGATGAGGGAGAGGGAGAGTGGGAAGAGGTGGAATGGACGGCTGAGATGGAGTCTGAGACTGAAGGAATGAGTTGGGCTGTTGATTTGGGGATTTGGGTTATGTGTTTGGGTGTGGGCTATTTGGTGTCTAAGGCCTCTACCAAAACCTTAACAAGTGGGAGAAGAACTAGGACAAGAACTTTCTTCTAGTTTTTTTTGCTGTGTAATCAATCAGTTTAATTGTACAATAACATTCGAACATACTGTAAAACCCCATGATTTTGATTTGCAGAGTTACAAAGTTACATTTTACTTGAACAGAGCAATTAACTTCAAATTAGAAGAAACATAAAACATATTAACATACTCTCTATAGATATCAACAATTTCTCATGAATAACAACATAAGCAAATCACGTTTTTATTTTTGTTGCGACCTTAGAATTCATAGAAAGAGATTTGTTTACTTTATTGCCAAAATAAATAAATAAGGAAATTATGGAATAAGGATATTGCCCAAGAGAAAAATATATAAAGAAGGGATACACGAATTGATATACACGAAAGGGAAAAATTTGCCCAAAAAACTGGAATATGTAATCCTGAAAAGGCCTCAGAGCACACTATCAGAAGTGGCTGGAATTTAGCCTATGTAGGCCTTGAGCATGTGTGCTTCACCGTTTTTATAAATGTGGTTCATTGTTTCCAGAGTCTCTTTCCCTTCTGATTACACTTGTTCGCGACCTGTGAATGCTTTCAGTTTCTGCTGTAACTGTACGCAACCATAAAGGAAAGAATTGTTTGATGGTAAAGAACAAACATGCAGTGTAGTACGTTTTAACTAGTTGAAGCTTGAAAGTGTGTAACTTACTTGGTTGTATTTTGATTTCTCTGTATCAAGTTCCCCTGTTATGTCATTTAACCTGAATGTTTTGGCAGTTAAAGCTTGCAGAAAGACTACAACACATCATTCATTTAGAAACAAAAGCTTTGCTTCAAGAAGAGAACTAACCTAGCCTGAAGCTCGGAGATACACATAACTAATAACCTCTCCCTCTCAGTAGCCATGTGTTCAACCTGTAGCCCGACGAAGATAAATGAACATAGTCACATAGTGTTTACATATCTGTGAGCAATATCTTTGATGAATTTCTTTGGGTAACATATCTGATCAATCAACTTACGTTTCCATTACTGTCAGACCGAGGCAAAGGTGGTAACTTTCCAGATTGAGCACCTATAAGAAAGATGAAAGTAGAGTTCATCATTAATTATAAAATCACAACAGATTGAAGTATAATTGTCTGTCGTACCTTCTGTTGCCTCTGCGGGTTGTATACTACTTAGTAAACTCATAATAAGATCCTGAAATAAAATAGTTCAGTGGCAGTAGTTTAGATAATAAGATATAAGTCTCTTTCTTTTGTCTTGATGAATGTTTCTGGTTTTGTAATTCACCTGTTGTATTGAGTTTTGCTGGTATAGATGTTGAAGTTGAGGCATAATGGGTGAGGGAGACGTGAGATGGCCACTTAACTCCTTGATGGTCTGAGGCTGAGCTGTTGCCTGTGAGATGGAAAACAAGAGTAAGATTAAAAACAACTAATAGGACTTGAAGGACTCTTTGTGGTGGCAAACTGACCATTTTGGGTTCAAGTATCCAGTTACTGACACTTGCAGATTTTCTTAGAGGGGACACCTGAAAAATTAAGTGTTATGATTTATCAGGTAAATAATTCAGGTGAGGAGAAATCATCAGTCTACACTAGTAATAAGAGAGTAGAAACTAACCTGTGGAGATCGACGAGGGACTATACTTAATGGAACATCCTAGAGTATAGATTGTACTGTTGGTTACTGTCAAATAAAGAGGAAAATATATTAACAGGTAATCAAATACCAACCTTTGGAAGATCCACATTTCCTGATGTTACTGAAAATCGTCCTTTCTGAACGAGATTAGCCTTTGACTTATCATCCAGAGAATCACGGAATCCTATTCGACATAGTCAAAACACTCTTTAAATCAGCTGCAAGGGAAGGGGAAAAAAAACAACGCTGCAAGAAGATTGCGAACTTGCTCACCTCCTGAGTATTTAGTAGGAGCTGACAAACTGTTTGCAGAAGCACGGGTTGGAAGATTCAAAGGACCACTAAAGCTGGGTGTTCTTTGAACCGTTGGTGCTGTCAGGAGTTCCCTCTCGCATCTAGCAGATACAGATGGATTTTTTTTGTTGAAAACTTTTAAAATAAAGGACAAGCAGATCTGAAGTGTAGTCTCAAACAACAATTAGCAAATGTTCAAACCTTTCAAACATATTACTTTTCTCTGAAGCCGAGTGAACTAAAACGGTCCTGCTTGTAAGTGGTCCACTCTGACTTTGGCGTCTTTCTGGCTTAACTTTGGCCTCAGGAATGTCATATTCTGGATTTGGTGTCACTTGTTCTACAGAAGAAGCACTTGTGATGAAAGTAAATTTCTCTTCGCAGGTCGGTTCTTCCACAGCAGTACTGGAAACCTTTTCCTTTCCGTTCATGTTTTCACATAGACTATCGAATACTTGAGCTCTGTCGTTCACCTGCAGTGGTTTGCTAAGATATGTTCAGACCACCTAACTTAGACACAAAGTAAGTGAAATTTTATAGATGCCTTTTTTTCTGAATCTTATCTACAGATCACTCGCCTTATTAAACTGTGCACGGAGTATTTCTTCATCCTCTTTAGTTTCTGCTAGATCATCGTCATCAAGTAGCTATTACACATATAAAGAACAAAAGAACACGGATTATGTGATGGAATCAAAGAACAGAAATTACAGATAGTCACAGACCACTTGAGAAAATTAAATTACCAAAGATGCTTGTTTTTTCAAGTCTCTGATGTCAAAATTCCAAGCGCTCACTCCTCTTTGGTATTCACTCTGACAATAAAAGTGTTTGTGTAATGTCCACTCTACAATTCGACTCATAAAGTATTTGGGTAATACTGTCAAACTAATGCATTTGTCACCTGTGATATAGCTTCCTCGTCAGCAGTGGCCATTCCCTTTAATGCAAGTTGTTGAGCATCCTTAGCCTGTCATACAAACAAGCCAATCAATAACGAAGAAAATGCCAATTTCAACAAACAAGCTGAAACATACATAAGAAGAACATGGCTGACCTGAAGAGATTTTACACGTGACCAAAGAGGTGGTAAATCAGAAAATAACGTTTTCACAGAAAGCTCAGGAGGCTTTGTGTTTTTGAAACAGGCGTGTTTCAGCAGTTTTTCAGCAGTTGGTCTTTTTGTTTGATCTTTCACCAAACACATTGCAACCATCTCTTTAAAGGACTGGGCACAACTGAAAGTCCTCTAGTTAGTGTAGTAAAAATATAAATTGGAAATGATAAACAGGAACGTCAAAAAATCCAACCAAACTATAATCGGATAAGGATTACACCTAGAAAGAACACGAGTACCTTCGAAAATTTCTTATCACGATCATAATCAAGGCCGGGAGGTGCGTTTTGAATAGTCATTAGGAGCACCTTTAACCAGGATAAGAAATTAATCAGAACCTCATTTAATAGATGCAATCACAAACATAAGCTGAAAAAGAGATATTAAACACCTTCATTGGGGGATATTTTGAGAAAGGTGCATGACCATGGGCCAATTCAAGTGCTGTTATACCAAACGACCAAATATCAGCCCTGTTAAGGAATGACAGAAGAAAAACCAACTAATAAGCTATTATTGCATTTCTTTGTTCCACACGCATCATCAAGCAGATATGATTACATTCGTATTAGACGCAGAATAGTTTGACAAGTTGTCTTAACATGCATACCAAAGACAGTTACTATATATATTAGACAAGCAAACAAGCAAAAAATATATAGTGTTATATCTAGCATTTGAACTTAAAGTAGACTCACTTGGAATTGTATCCATTTCCCGGCTGCAAGACTTCTGGTGCCATCCTACAAACAGAAACAAAGGGTTAAAAGTAAACAATTGAATAAAGAGTGATGGTAAAGTACCCAAAGAAAGAATTACAATAACCGACCAGCAAGGAGTACCAACAAATGTGTTTCTTGCACGTTGTCTATCACCATTGTCAAACAAGCAAGCAGAGACACCAAAATCGCCAAGCTTAATTTCCCCATTATCATCAAGAAGTATATTTCCAGCCTAGGGTGAAAGAAATAACAAAAATTGAATACTCTAAAATTGAGCTCATAAAGTTTCAGTTTAACCAACCTTAACATCCCGATGGATGTGACCTTGTTTATGAAGATAATCAAGAGCTTTAAGAGTTTCTTTGAGTACACAACATATAGCAGACTCTTCAAATCCATCAGAATATGCAGTCTTCATAAGATGCAAACATGAACCTTGAGCCATGAATGGCATAACAACCCAAAGACTATGGTCAACAGAAAATGAACAAAACGACTTTATAACGTTGGGATGGTCTATCAAACTCATAGTCTGAGATTCCCTTCTAATATCATCCTATAAAACACAAAAACAAAATACATTAAATTCACAATACAAGAGATCTCTAAAAAACAAATTGAAGCACAGATCAGTTTTGGAATGCCACAAACAAATATAAAACACTAAAAATAGATCTAATCACAAAATTTGAAGACTATAAACCAATCACAAATCTACAACAAAGGAAAACAAACCAGATTACTATTGCATCGATCGAGATCCAAACACTTGATAGCGACGACTTCATTAGTAGGAAGATAGATCGCTCGATAGACAACAGCGCTAGCTCCATGACCTACTTCTTCCATTAGTTTATAGTCTTTTGGATTCATAGAGAAACCTTTCTGTTGCTTACTACTACCACTACGAATAGTAGCAACACTGTTACCTCCCACCACCATCTTCTTCCGTCGCTTAAAAACCGCCCTGAATACCACCAAAAATCAAAAACTTCAGATACGATCAATTGAATCAAATGAAACAAAATCTGAAGCGGGACAGAGAGACTAATAGTATTTTACTCGAGAACAAATCGAAACAACCCCATTGAAATTGGATACTAATTTTTTTATAAAAAAATAATAATAATAATTCAGCTCTTTGTCATTTTGGTTTTCGCTTTCTCGCAGCTTATATTTATTTTTCTCATCAGTTGACATCCACGACCATGACAAGCGCGATTGAGAAGCAAAAGAGCTTAATGCTGACGTGGTAAATTTGTAAGTTTATAAGATTGTTACACGTGGATTAAGTATTATTAATGAATGGTTGAGATTTGAGAATGAGCTTAACCTTCCATCTACCTCTTTGGCTAACTTTCACGAGTGACTAATGACTTTTTTTTAGCGTTGAAAAAAGAATAAAATCATTCTTCTAATAAAGTTAGTAATTCCCTCAATAAATAACTATAAAATTGTGTGAAATTAAATTGATATGGTCCAACAGAATATTATAAATAAATATATTCATTTTTTTCCTAAAGAAAATATAATAAAAGATGAATAATTTAGATTTTGAACCAATTAATATTGACTAAAATAAGTTCTTCAAAGAAAATTAATACATAAGAATATGTTCATTTTTGTATTTGAATAGAGGAGCTATTGGGCTAGGAAATGGTTTTAAGAGCTTCATCTTGAAACAGAAGTCCAAAACTATGGACGCAAACGCAAATATCAAAACGCTTTAAGACACAAGCCATCAATGCCATGTGAAGCCAAGCTTTCACAGCTAAGCTCCAATGGCGGGTTTCTGCTTACCAAGTCCTATAATACTCCAAAAATAAAATTTGTAATACATCTGTTAAAATAGACAAATTCAAAATAATACAGGTCATAGAAACAGAGATTTTATAATCAACTCATCAATCATTTCAGTAAAATATTATTTTAATCGTTTGATTAGTATTCTTGAGAATTTCAAGGTAACACTTGTACACAATATAACAAGACAAGGAACGTCTTTTTCTTTGACTATTTCCCTATAACGTGAAAATACACATTTCAGAGTTATCAAATGTGTTGTTACTTTTAACAAATCCAAAAGCTGCAATGGCTATAGATTTTGAATTCACTTAAATTCAATCAAATCATGTCAAATTTTATTAAAAATCGAATTTTTTTAAATGTATAGTTCAATACATTTCCCCAAAAATTATCCATCACGAACTCGTGTTAGGATTTTGAAGGCAAAACCGCCTTGCAAGAGAGGAGACAGAAGTAATATGGTATTTATAGTCAACTTTGATTCATGAGCTAAAAAAAGTAGATTCAATTTTTTTGTCAATAAAATTTATGAAAAATATTAAATTATCAATTTTATGCTCTTGTCTCTGTTTAAATCATTTAGGATTTGTAGGTCTAGCACTTGTCTAATGTATCTAAAGTAGTGATGTATTATTTTTTTTATTTTTTGTAATGATGATCTATTAATATTATTATTATTATTATTATTATTATTATTATTTGTAAACAATTTTATTATTTTAAATCTAGAATTTTACACAATTAATAAAAGATAATACAATATTGAAGGTGAGAGGGTCATCCAAACTCCTTAAAGAATGCTAATATAACCTCGTTTGACCATTCAAATCCCATTTACAATTTTAATGAATTTAAAATAAAGTCAACATTTCTGTTTGTTAGTTTTAGACAAAATAATTTCTTTTACATGTGGTGTATAGTCCGTCCTCTACTACCATATTCACCAAGTTTTGTGACATTGAGCTTCTCATGCATAGTTCCACATTTCTTGTAGTCAAGATAGTTGCTTTTGATCAATCTCCTTGCAATTTTCTTTGCCATTTTTTTAGCTTTCTTTAGACTTGATCTAGCGAGCACTTTCACGATCATATCTTGTTGTGGAGTCCATCCATTCCGGTAATCCCTGTTCCATGCAAGAAAAATATAAGATACAAAATAATTTCATGATTTCAAAATAAAACTTGAACCATAAGCTTTATTTACCATTGTTAAGTCGAGTATGTCAAAAAACTTAAGATTTCAGTGGGAGCGATGAGCTTTGAGTTTTTCAGAGCTTTCACGATTTTATAGACAAGACTTTCATCGACATGATTATACATATAAATATCATCTAATTAGAAAATTAAAAATTAAAAAAAAAAGAAAAAAAATTGATAAAAACTAAGCAAAAACAAAGTAAAACATAAGTAAATATTAATAAAAAGTAACATTTTTCTCATAATATATATACATATATATATATATATATTATTAAAAAAATTGATAAAAACTAAGCAAACACAAAGTAAAACATAAGTAAATATTAATAAAAAGTAACATTTTTCTCATAATATATATACATNTCGTCTCAAAAAACTATTTTATGTTTTCCTACAAAAAAATATCATAACTATATTAAATTTAAAGATAAATCAAGTTATTACTTCACTTACTAACTAACATGAGTTATTTTACAAATAAATGAATAAATAAAACTAACATGAGTTCCAAAATGTGTACTCTTTGAGAAGCACTAGGACAGCTTTCCTCACAAGCTCTTCATCTTTGATTACATTATATATCTCATAGATCATTGAGCTCAATAGAGGAGGTTGACTTGTATCTCGTTTGTTTTTGTTTTCTAGATAGAAGGTTTAGAGGTAAGTCAAACATATATATATATATATATATATTTTAATTTAACCAATTTGATCAACATGATTATACATTTAAGTAACATCCAATTGGAAATTTTTAAAAGGAAAAAAAAAGAAAAAAAATGATAAAAACTAAACAAAATAAAGTAAACATAAGCAAATATTTATAATATGGTTAACTTAGGAAGATCAATACATAATTATTTCAAGATTAATTAAGAATGACAATAGTATAACTTAAAAAAAATGTTGTAGCATAATGGTCAAGTTTAGCTTCTGGTTGGTGTTTGATATAATGGTCAAGTTTCAAAATTAATTAAGAATGACAATAGTATAACATAAACTAATCTTAATTTAGTATAACTATTATTTTGTTGTCTACAATTTTTTTTCCATATATTGTTTTTTTTTTTAATTTAACCAATTTTATTATACATTTAAGTAACATTAACTTGAAATTTTTTTAAAAATAAAAATAAATGAATTGAAAAAAACTAAGCAAAATCAAATAAAACATAAGCAAATGTTAATATTAACTTAGAAAGATCCATGCATAATTATTTCAAGATTAATTAAAAAAGGAAAATTCTCAAAAATAACACCAAATTAACTTTAATTTCCACAAATACCATTAAAATTAATTTAAAACAAAATTACCATTTTATAATTCAATTGAATTAAAAATTAGATTAGATTCTTTTGGCATTAGTGTCACGTCCAAATAAATTTTTTTGTATCTTATATATGAAATATTTGAAAGTTGAAACAGATGTATACTGGTTACACAGATTCATCACATTATTATCTCTTGCTCTCTGCTTGAGCCAGCATGATTCTAGTTACTTGAGTAAGAAGTAACCTGACACTACAAGAACGAGTGTGATGATCCCAGCTAAGAAACAAACTCTTTTTTGCAATTTTCCAACATCTTCTCTTAACATCATAGTTTCATAGATCGGCAAGCAATTCACCACTACGAAGCTCGCTAGCATCAGCTCAAGGACGAGTCCTTCTCCACTATAAAGCCCCCAGACGAGGGTGAAGAGGTTCACTATCGCCACCGTGATTATAGGCAAGAACATGGATGAAGAGGGCCCAAAATCAAATATCTCTTCCTCGTAACGTTTCCTCTGTTCTTCATCTTCATTAGCTTTACTTGTAACGTTGAATCCATGTGTAGAGAGCTTTAGGGCTTTGAGAAAGAACTCTATAAAACCAAAGAAGTATGAAGAAAGTCCTCTTAACATCCACATTCTTTGATCATTCCACCATTTCCGATAAGTTCCTCCTTCTAATAAAAAATCCAATAGATCTTGCCCATATGCACCAAGGAACAAGAAGATGTAAAGCCAAAACCATGGATCAGATGGCTTGGGGAAGACGCTTACTCCACAGATGAAAGCAAGTTGTGGTAAAAGTCCATAGATGGTGAGAGGAATTGACCAAAACACCCAAAACGCATAGTGACAATAACCTAAGCCCATTAAAGGCCCTAATGATTTGAACCCATAAGTGAGAGGACTATACTTTGAGAAGGCCACTTCAAGAAGCCCAATGGACCATCGCATTTGTTGGCTTACTACATCAATTAGAGATTTAGGAGTGTCTCCATAAAATGCAGATCTTTTTGGGTTGCAAAAAACTGATCTCCATCCTTCACAATGGAGCATAAATGAAGTGTAGTAGTCTTCTACTAATGATCCATATCTGAATCCAATCTGTATATTTTTGTATGAGTAATATAATGTTATATAGTAAATTAAAAACAAAATTAAAGTTTTATCTAACCTTGGATCCCCAATTGGTGTTACGCTCGTAATAACACCCAGCTACATTGTGGGCCAGTGCCAAAACGTCTGGGTCCTTAATGGGCTTATCGGCAACCCGATTTGGGCTAAGTTCATTTATCTCAGGCAAAATTAAATCAGTCGGAGGCCCATAAAAAGCCCGTCGATTGAAGAAACACCCAGTTCCCATGAAAATTGAGCCCATAAGCCCATCATAGCCAATCGTATTGATGTCAAAGGGACGTTTGAGCTCAGAAGCATAAATATCATTTTTGTTTATTCCTTGAAATCTCTGAGGAAACTGCACAAACCCTAGACAAGAATTGATCGTAGAGTCTGATAAGTAGCATAAAGCATGAAGTGGTGTTATAGGGTTGTTTGAGTACATGTCACAGTCTAGTGTTAGAATGATTGGTGAGTTCGTCATCACCGCTGATACTCGTAACTAGAATGAAAATAAAGAGTCTTAGTTAACCGGAAAGTTAATTAACCAAACCGAGATCGGTTTAATGTAGGGATTTAGTTGATACCAAGGTATTAAGAGCACCGGCTTTGAAATGATGTGGTGAAGCTTTATTCTTCTCTCTTGAAACATATATTAAGTTTGGCTTTATCTCTGTCTCGTTATTTTGTAGAACCTACTCATAATTTAATATAAAAAATGAGATATATTGTTTCTAATCATATAATATAAGGTTTGTGTTATAATATAAGTACCTTAATAATAGTAGGATGGTCATGAGGAGTGAAATTGTTGGCCCATAAACCAAAGACTCCATGAAATTGATCAGACTGATCATAATCAACTTTGCCACTATAAACCACATGTTCTACTCTCTTCTTCATATCTTCATACATCGTCTGTGTTTTTTTTAATGTTGTTAAAGTTCATACAACGTCTACAGTTATTATCTATTGGTCTACTGCTGTACAGCAAATTAATTACCTTAAGATTTGCAGCTTCCTTAGTCAAAGAATGTGAGTTTGAAGAGAAGTAAACATGAGGAGAACGATCTTCAACATTATTCTTCTTACAAAAAGACAACCAATGGTCGGAGAACTTAGCAGCCTCCATCAAAGCAAACAAAGTCAACGATGATCCTCCATCGTCCGATACATAGACTGAAATCTTATCCGACGGATAATCAAAGGCCATCACAGATAGAACTGTATTAACCACCATCATCGGAGGCTCCTTGCATGGATCAGCTGTGCATATGAACACATCCAGCTTTGGGAAGTTGTAAATTATTCCCTCCGGATTAGCTGCGTACTTCTCAGGGTACTCGACCCGGTGAACCGGATATAACCGGAGGGAAGTTGTTGTGGCCCACATGAAGGCAAGAACAGTATCGGAGAGGAGAAGAAGAGATGTTATGAAAGTTGTGTTTGATGTTAGAAGTGAGTGTGCATGATGGTATATAAGGGCTATGATACCACACGTGTGAATCACGGCGTAGATTCTGTATAGAGTGGTGCGCCGGCAAGGAAGACACGTGTGGAGGGTTGTCGAGTGTTTTCTCTTAACTTCCATGAAAACAAATGGTTTATGGTTATAGTGAAAATAATAACTAAATATATATGGAACTTATATATAGACACACTTCATATAGGTGCGTTTCTTATGAAAAGTCCTTTATTGTTTTGTTTTTGACATTTTGGTGTGTGATTTTTAATTAAAGTCAAGCGTGACGTGTATTCATAATATTATTTGAATATTTTATTATATTTTCGTATTTATTTCTTGTCCATTTGTTCATATTCAACAAATCTTATCAATTACATATTCACTAGCGTATCCACATTTTCTAAAACGAGACATCAGCATTCATTCATTGTGCCAGCTATTGGTGCTGTCACTATTACAATATTTTAACACTTTGTTGACAATATAACTATTATGATAACTTTTTAATCAATAACATAACATTTTATAATCCATGTTACCAACATAGATTCTGAACCTTATTCTCTCCTGCATCTAATTTACGCATTACGGCGCAGTTACTTTACAACGAAGTAACCTAACACAATAAGAACAAATGTGAGGATCTCACCTAAGAAACAAACTCTTTTTGGTAATTTTCCATCGTCTTTCCTCAACACCATAGCTTTGTAAATAGGCAAGCAATTCACCACACCGAAGCTCGCCAACATCAGCTCAAGTACAAGTCTTTCTCCCCAAGCAAGAAAACGATAAAGCCCCAAGATGAAGGCAAGGAGATTCACGATAGCCATCGTGGTCATGGGCAAGAACATGAACGATGAGGTTCCGAAATCAAAGATCTCTTTCTCGTACCTCTTGCTCTGTTCGGCATCGTCATTGGCTTTGCTTGTGAGGTTGAACCCATGCGTAGATAGGTTTAGGGTTTTAAGAGTAAACTCTATGAAACCAAAGAGATGTGAAGAAAATCCTCTTATCAACCACATTCTTTGATCGTTCCACCATCCTCTATAAGTTCCTCCTTCTAATGTAAAATCTAATAGATCTTGTGTATATGCTCCCATGAACAAGAAGATATAAAGCCAACACCATGATTCTGATAACTTGGGGAAGACACTAACTCCATACAAGAGAGCAAGTTGAGGTAAGAATCCATAGACGAATAGAGGAATTAACCAAAAAGCCCAAAATGCATACTGACAATAACTTAGGCCCATTAACAAGCCCATTGATTTAACACCGTATGTTATTGGGCTATACCTTGACAAAGCAACTTCAAGAAGCCCAATGGCCCATCTTTTTTGTTGACTCACCACATCAAATAAACATTTTGGAGCGTCTCCACAAAATGCAGCTCTTCTGGGACTGCAAAAAACTGATCTCCATCCTTCACAATGGAGTCTATAACCTGTGTAATAGTCTTCTACTAAAGACCCATACCTGAATCCAATCTGCATAGTTTTGAATGGTAAAATAAATATATTATTACCACATTCAAAAGTTAACTTATATTGTCTTAAAACACAAATGTCTTTAGCCTTAACGAAACTTATAATAAGGGTTGATTTTATCTTACCTTGGATCCCCAATTGGTGTTGTGTTCGTAGTTACATCCAGCTACATAGTGTGCCAATGTCAAAATATTTTGAGCGTCGATGGGTTTATCCACAATCTTATTGGGCCTAAGTTGATCTATCTCAGGTAAAATTAAAGTAGATAGAGGCCCATAGAAAGCCCGTCTATTAAAGAAACATCCAGTTCCGACATAATTGGCTCCCATTAAACCATCAAATCCAATCATATTGATATCGAAGAGACGTTTGAACTCGCTCGCGTATATATCATTCTTGCTAACACCTTCAAATTTCTGAGGAAACTGCACAAACCCTAAACCGGATTTAATTTCAGGATCGGTTAAATAACACAAAGCACGAACCGGTGTAGTAGGATCGTTTGAGTACATATCACAATCTAATGTTAGAATGATCGGTGAATTTGTCATCACTCCAGACACTCGTAGCTACAATGAAACGAAAATAAACTAAAAATGGTAAGTTAACCGAAGTAAAAACCGGATTCATGTAGGGTTTGGTTTAGATAATACCAAAGTATTAAGAGCACCGGCTTTGTAATGATGTTGTGAAACTTTGTTTTTTTCTCTTGAAACGTAAATTAAATTTGGCATTGTATAGTCTTTGGTATCGTCCATATCAGTTTCACTATTTTGAAGCACCTGTCCTCAAATTAATTATAATTGAGATTTTATTAGTATAAATATATTCCATGTTTTATTTAATAAATTACCTGAATAATAGTGGGATGGTCATGACGAGTGGATTTTTCAGTCCACAAATCAAATACTCTACGAAGTTGATCACATGTGATAAATTGGGTCTCGACTGTTCCAGTCTCAACGACATGTTCTACTCTACTCTTCATGTCTTCGTACTTCATCTGTTCCACCGCACAAATTTAATGTTTTTGTCTCATATAATTTACTAATAACAATATTCAAAAATACGTATTAATGGTGAAGACATTAAAGTATATTATTATTTTAGCATTATTGAGTTGTATTATATACACTTTGTCCTCTATCATTAATATTCATTTTATCGGTTATGCGAATGGATGTTTAAACATTCAAAACTTCCAAGAGAAATAATTTATGTCTTTACTACGAGTTTTATACTCTTACTTGATTAGCAAAAATCATAGATGTTTTAAAACAATTAATAATAAATGAATAAATGTGATATCAAGTCACAGTCATCCAAAATCTTGGGATCGTAATAAGGACTGAAAAATCGCCACAAATTTCGACAAGATCCGATAAGGTTGTAAGGAGCAATTGACCCTTCAACACAACGATGACCGCACATTTATTTTGTTTAAAAGCATAATAACTGATAAGTATAATATAAATTATATAATAAATATATATAAGTATACAATAAATTATTCTATCAGTTCTATAATATTAAATGTTTTAAAAGTTTGTTTTCTTGTTTCATTTCGAGATAAAAATAACTTATTAATGTAGTTTTCTTAAATCTCACACCTTAAGTCAAAATATTTTTCTAACTTGGGACAGAGAGATACAGTTTTAAGTTTTAACATTCAATGAAATAAAACTAAGGAAATTATATTATCAATATTTGAAACGGTCGTAATTGTTAGTATGAGATTTAACTCGTAAGACTTAAGTTGACCTACGTTTATGCATTTGTCTAAAAACATATAAAAAGTTCTAAAACTAATTATAAGTGATTAGTTGATATATAATAAACCATACCTTAATATTTTCAGATTCATCACTACTAGAATATGAACTTGAGGATGAGAAATAAACTTCAGGAGACCGATCTTGAACATTGTTGTTCTTACAAAACGGCAGCCAAAGCTTAGAGAACTTAGCAGCCTCCATCAAAGCAAACAAAGTCAACGACGATCCTCCATCGTCCGATACATATACCGAAATCTTATCGGACGGATAATCATAAGCCATCACAGATAAAGCTGTATTAGCTACCATCATCGGAGGCTCTTTGTATGGATCAGCTGTGCATATAAACACGTCCAGCTTTGGAAACTCCTCTGATTGAGCTGCATAATTCTCAGGGTACTCAGACCGGTGAACCGGGTTTAACCGGAGGCATGCTGTGGTCGACCACATGAAGGCGAGAACAATATCGGAGAGGAGAAGAAGAGATGTTATGAAAGTTTTGTCTTCTGTGAGAAGTGAGTGTAGATGGTGATACATGAGAGCTATGATGCCACACGTGTGAAATACGGCGTAGATTCTATATGGAATGGTGCGTCGGCATGGATGACACGTGTGGAGGGTTGTGCCGTCGAACGAGTGGTTTCTATGTGGCTCCATCGTGTTAAGTATAAAACGAATGTTTTTTTTTTTTGAGAAGTTTGGTGCATAGAACAATACTTCACTACTAGATCTATGTAATGATATTTATACGCGAGTTTTTTCTTTCTAGAGTAGACTATTTTTCACCTTGAATTTAGGATTTTGAAAATATGAAAATTACTTAAAAGTATAAATATATATAATGGAATATTAGAGAAATGATAGTATTAATAATTTCAATAATATTTTATAGTGTGTATACACACATGTATACATATAAATTGTTGAAATATATATTTTCGTGTTTTTTTAAAATGTGATATTTGGTTTTAGTGGAAGATAAAATTTTAAAATATTGATATTGAAAAAAACTGAGAAAATATCATGTGATTGAAGATAGGGTTTGTCAGAGTCACTAGGTCACAAATATGGGTGAGAGAGAAGATGAAAGAGTACAAAGAAACAACAACGTCACCACTTGAGCTTTGGTTATCTAATACAGAGCTACTGATATTAATCTACCACACGTTTGAAAACCACTGGTAGATTTGGTATTATAAATTTCTCCCTTATTTTTTAATTTCTAATATCTAAAGATCTCGATGTGAAATTATTTGTATCCTCCAACATGAAATATAAATCATATTCTTAAACCATATATTCTAGGTGATTAAATAAATATATTACATAACAACAATTTAAAGGTCTGAAGTAACAACGGTTCCAGAAAACTTTTGACCTAGTCCTTGATCATTGAACAAATAAGACAAATGAAAAAAGCAATAGAAACACAATAAACAAACTAAATTTCTAGTTCAATAATCTATCTTATAATCTCACCAGGTCGAGTCAAACTACAGCAATGAATTTTGGCACGACGCAAATCATCTGAATACACTGGTAAAACGCAGCATACATGACTATCTAGACTGATCTATGTACTGTGCATAACCCAAAGGATAACATAAATCAACCTACGCAGGCATCCTCCATTATATACATTGACATTTACATGAAAAATAACAGAATGATATAACTAAAATATGAATAAAAAAGACGACCAAAAAGAAAAAAATGAATACTTAGAGACATAGCCATGTGGTATACATTCCCTACTTATTCACAAACTCATTTATTTTTCTGTTCATTGTTACATCTTGGTTTCTCTTGCACACACAAATAAACTTGCTAATACCAACAAAATAAATTTAAAACTTGCACATGCCCTATTTTTTAAGTAGAAAACTCTCTCCCCTTAATCACTCGCCAAAAAAACCTGGCCATTTTTTCAGTCTAGTGGGTAGTGGTTTCCTATTTTAGTTTTTTTTTTGCTTTCCACAGCGACACAACATAGACACAGAAGAAGACAGTTCTCAAAAATGACAAAAGCAGATAAAACAAAGAGAGTAGAGAAGAGAAGGAAACTAGTTGGTGTGGTTATCTGTTTTTGATGTTAATGTTGTTTCTACTTCCATTAACAGCATTCGTAGTTGGTTCCCAGGCGTCATTTTCTTCACTTCCTCTTTTGACCATATGAAGATTCTCTTCACCATGTTGCAGAACTCACTGCAACCACAATAATTAAGTCACACTTTGAATAAGTCAATAGTAAGAGATAAAGAGTGTTACTACTTACGGCCATGGGTCATCACCAACAAGCATCATATCTCCTTCATCGTCTGTGAACACTATTTCCCATTGATTGCGACTCCTCAGTTCCCCTTTTATGTCAAACAGCTTCTCTAGGTCGTCTATAAGCTCACTGTACCCATTTAATCCACTTAAATCCACTGCCCTACCCACCGCTACTCCTTGCATTTGCACCTGTTCACCAATCATGGAATCAGGATCATGTTCAATTCCTTATACACTATACGTGACATACATGACTTAACAATTGTTCATTATATACCTTGGTACGGCTTCTTGTAGAACCACTTTGCTTGCTTTGGACCTCTTTTGGTGATGCCTGCGCAGGTTCCTGCTTTTTCTCTTCTGAAAGTTTTGAAATCTCGGATTTTGGGTCTGAGTTACTGTCCATAGTCGGTTTGGTTATGTTGATTGGTCGCATGGGTGCAATTTTCTCCTCAGAAGCCGCTAGAGAGGAACTCATCAGATCAACTCCAAACAATCTATAAACACCGGCTGTCTCTGGTATCTTCTGCTCCACTGGGGAAACCATTTGGTCGTTCAACATTGATTCTTTTGACACATTGGCCATCGAGTAAGAGCCAATTTGCCTGTTAGAATTCTTAACATCCTCAGTTGCATCACGATAACATTGCTGACTCGAGCTCCTCTGTGAGGTGATGCACGATTGTGGAAACTGGTGGGATTGCGCCAATACAGAACTCCAAGGATTTGAAGCTGTTATTCCTACATCTAAAGACATAATGTATGAGTGGGATATGTAGCAAGAAAACTTAAGCTACGTAAAAACTGACGATTTGATTGTGCCTTACCAACTGCAGATACTTCACTAGCTTGACGGGGTCTTTTGTTCTTTAGCATAACTGGCTGGGGAACATTTTCTGAAGTTACAAACGGCTCGATTTCCCAATGGGAAACTTTATTGGGTCTTGAAATTGATGCAGGCTCATCCCAATGAACCTAGACAAAAAGATGTAGCAGACTGATTGAGTTTTAACAGTTAAGAAACATTTTAAGAACATGTACAAAAGTGAAAGGAATTCTACTTCTAAGCGTCGCCAGCTTGAGTCTTTCCAGTGAGGGGAGCAGTCTTTAACGCCAACAACCGTGCCAGAATATCTTTGTAAGGTAAAAAACTGTGTTAGAGAACATCATTGGGGACATAATTTGCAGAGAACATAACAAAGGAAACATTCAAACTACCTTCTTTCTGGGGAATCCTCTCCCTCAAAACACATCTTAAATCTCATTCCTACAGAGAATTTATTGTTCATGGCTTCTAAATATTTGTTCAAGCTAATGATGAATTGGCTTGTCCTGCTCAAACCGATACTAAATCAGTAAGCAGAGTATCACAAAAACTCATCTCAGATGTTTGCATAGAGTAATAGTTGTATACCTTGGTTTATAGTATACAGTGAACATAGTTTGGGTTTGAATAGCATGACATGCAGTAGCAAGCACTCCCAGATGCATGCTATGACTTGATATGACGGATGAAGGCATACTGATCTGTTGACGATTAGCACGTCTGATTCCAACCCGCAACTCTCCATTCTCCCCTCTGGACAATATAGTACAGTTTGGAAAACTTAACTTCAAACTAAACAAATGGACCATCAAAAGAAACAAAACAAGGTAGCAGCGCGAAGTATGTACCTCAGGAATACAAAAGTATCCCCAGCAACCAATCTCTTTGATGTAACAAAGGTGCTCCACCCTGTTGTCAATAGATGCCTCCGTGGTTGGCCTGTTTAATAGATTTCATGTAAAACAAGATCAGTAAATATTGTGGATTTTGGCATACAGAAAATTTTAAAATCATAATTTCATTTATAACTTGGTCATAGATACATGAAGTATGATCTGAGTTAACAGTAAATAGATTCATCACCTCTAAAGATATGTTTGAATTTCCAGCGATAACCGTGCACATCTTCAGCTACTAACTCCTGTGTTGGAGTTTGTTGGGTCATATCCTAGAGGATAGAGCAACAAACGAAATTTCATATTAAAGGCTGTTAAGTGATGTGAAGGCTATTAGGTAGGTTAAAAGAAGTTCAAATAGAAATTGTTTGGTTGTCGTAATACCAGCGGAGGAAGGCATTCCATAGCATGTTTCCTTAAAACAGAAAATCCACCATGTGTGCTTGTATCAGAAGCTGTTAAAACCTTGCTGAAAGAGTGAACTTTTGGCCTTTGCAACTCGGGAGGAGACGGATCAAGACTAATAGGTTCATCAACAGTTTTAACAGGCATCAACATAATCTGGGCATATACCTCATCCGTATCTTTCTCCGCCTGACAATAAACATATTGGTCTAATCAATCTAGACTATCTATTGCTATAACTAATTATCATTCCCTAGAAGAAGACTTCACCAGATTAGTTTAATTCCTTGTAACTAAACTGAGAAATTATACCAATCCAACCCCAAAAAACCCAACAATTAACCATATAAAGCTAAACCTATCTGGTACATGGATATCAACATACCTGAAGACGCACGTTCATAACATTACAAAGAATCTTGGGAGGAAGATCAAAAAGTGGCTTCATCGTATGCAAGTCTTGTTGCGTTGACGCTTCTAGCTACAAAAATAGAAGAAAATATTCAGAAAACTTTATCAAATCGAAATAAATATTCACCAATCTAAAAAATCAAAAAGATGAAAATGGAAGCTTACTTGTTCCATGTGACCTTGAGGAAAGTAATAAACTCTTTCTTCACCTTGAGGAACATCAACTAGAGGTCCCGCACATAATTTCCACAACTCATCGTACAAATATTCATCTGTTTACCCAATTTATTCATCGGGAAACAAAAAAAACTCAGAAATGTCGCCGGAAAAAATGAAAAAAAAAAAAAAAACTATCACAATACACAAACATACCTCCACGATTCGCCATCAACTACTAAAGCTTTGTAAACCAACCGCAAAGTAAAAAAACAACAAATCCAAAGCTGATTGATTACTCACAAATCACACACTACTCTTGCTCTCTGGGATCAATTAAGCTTGAAATTATTAGTACTCTAATAACAGCGAATTAAATTGAAGCCTTAGATTCCGTTTTCTCGTTTCTCTCTGTTTTCTCTAATGCATGTAACGATCTGCGCTATATCTGAATCGCAACGCAACCAAATCACTCCCAATCCTCCTGCTCTATAACTGTAACCTCTCTCTCTCTCCTGCAAAAACCAGTTTGTCTCTCTCTAAGGTGACTCTATTGTCAAAGAGAAGAATCTCAGTCGCTCTTAAGTCTTGAACTCGTTCAGAAGCGCCTTCGTATTCTTTTAATGTTTAACGCCAACATACATACACACCTTCCTTGCTTTTATCTCTGTTTCACTCTCTTTACCTAACGCATTTATTATTATTTTAAGTTTTTTTAAAATATATCAAATTTAAAAATGAATATTTTAAAAAAGAAATAATATTCAATACAATTTGATATTAAATTGATTAAAAAATTTGGTCTCAAGTGGAGACATAAATTATTTATCTACTTATATCCAATTGTAAATTTGGATAATTATTATATATACAGTATATGCTTTAATAATCGGTTACATCTTAAACCGAAACATACCGGTAAATTGGTAATCCTATATCTGTTTACTAGTTTAACAGTTACTATATCTGTGTTGGCTTTTAAGGCTGGTTCGGAGCGTGCCGTGCCGTTACAGTAACGAAAGTTAATTCAGTTAAGAGGTAAACACCGTCATCGTTAAGATTCCGTCACTTTCACCGTCTGTTCCAATGCAGGCAACAAGAGTGGCTAGAGTTGGACAGCAGAATCAGACATGACCTTGTTCTTTGGATATATTACCTTTTTGCCACTATGATGGGACCAACATTACCAATGTGGTAAGTGTTTGGATCTCTAGTTTTTATCCTTCTTTAAATTACTAAAAATTTTTGGTAAATATTTTTATTACTAAGTGTTCTTTTAATGATCGATAAATTTTGATTTTTACAACAAAAAACCGAATATTTTTGCTGTAGTCATTTGGCAATGAATAATGCCAAATAAAGAATTTAAAAATAAACAAAATGAAAAGATGAAAATATCTTTTTATATACTAATTAATAACTACGTTATTGTTTTATTATGATGAAAAAAATAACATATATGTCAGAAAACGTCATGTATGACGTACTTTGACAACTTATGTTCCCTTTAAGGATATAAATAAGCAAGATGCCTTCAAACCCACCACTACCATCTTCGGATTTTTTTTATTTTTTTCATTTTATAGTAAATTTTTTAATAATAATTTGGTATCTTGTCTCCAGTATATTCGCAGAGCTTGTTCAAACGAATCTTCAAAAAAAAAAAAAATAGTAAGCATGTATTAAGAATCAATAATTCTCACATGTTTTGTTGATGAGTCCAATTCATATACTGAATTTTAAGTCAATTAAGAAGTAGAATAGATTTATAAGGTAATTAATTCCATTATTCATTTTTTACTATGTGACTAATTTTGTTGATGAATATATCTATGGAGCAACCTATTTATATTGAACAAATAATATGTGTATATTTACCTTATAGTATAGGGCATGCCACTTCTTCGAGCCTTGAAGATTTCACTAGATTACGTGTTTTGTAATGATTTTAGGAAATCTCTTTTTGTTGTTGGGTTTAATTTATTCATGAGCATTCGGATTAAACGGATCGGATTATTCGATAATTGGATTGTTCGAAAATTTTAAAATTCACCGAATAAACCGAAAAAAAAATCTTGAATTAATCGGTTCGGATCAATGTGAAAAATTTTTGGATTAATCGGATCAAAAATTTTATTTAATCGATTTATTCTATTAAAATTATATAATTTTACTTCAAATATTAAATTTTAATCCGAATAATCCGAACAACCCAAATAAACCGAATAAATTAATTATTTTAAACCAATCCGATCCGATCCAAAATCCTAATTGAAAATAAAATTATACCGATTAACTTATTTACCTATATTCGATTAATCTGAATCCGATGTATTTCGGATTTTGCCGATCCGATCCGAACAATCCGTTCCGTTTGCTCAGAGCTAGTTTAATTTGCTAATATGTCAGAAATAAAACTAAAAACATTGTGTGTGCCTTTGTTTGTCCTAAAGGTAATTAAAATTTGACTTGTTGATTAATGAGGTAGATGCTAATTTTTGGAAGAACAAGTCAATGAAATTTAATTTATATAAAAAATAATAGTTAAGAGTTTAATGATTCAAAGCTTTATTTGAAGGTATATTCTTTGTTTTGACGTCTATAACAAAACATGTCGGATAAAACTATTTATGTATATTTGTCATAAATAAATATTCATGTTTGACGGCAAAGACTTTGAAGTTATATGGTATATGCTTACTGAAATAACTTTATCTTAAATTTGAGAACATATTCATCTTTTATGAAATATGGAAAAAAAATTGATTAAATCTTCGGATATATGTTATATTAATGTCGATGATATGCTTGATTAATAATCTAGATAACTTAGTCGAAGTTTAGTGATTAGTAAGTAAATAGTAATATTTAAGTTTTTAAATTTGTTTCATTTTATTTGGTGTTATAAATTTTCAAATGTAAATGCCTTAATATTTTTAGTTTTGTCTTCATTGCTTTAGTCAACTAACCAATGAAATAAACTAGATAAATATTTATTAAAAGTAAATAATTTTGAATTTAGTATTTAAGAATTTTGTTAGGGTTTAGAATTTTGATTTAGAGATTATAATTTAATATTTAAAGTTAGTGTTTAGTATATAATGTTTGAGTTTAGTATTTATTGTTTAGAATTTATATAATTTTTTTTAAATAAAATATAATTTTTAATTTAATTAAATTAAATTATTATATTAAATGATAATTTTGTTCTAAATTAATTTTAGTAATATTTAAGGAATATAAAATAGATTTAGTGGTATCTAAGATAATTGCTCTAGTTTTAATTCGAAATTAGCAAAGTAATTTGTTACTTATTTATTACCACACACAAAAACATGAAAAAATCTATGTATAATTAGAAATTTAATAAATTATATATATATCTCCTAAGGCTTCGTACGTACATCTATACATCCAAATCATAGATGACATTAGTGGGAAAGATAATTACGGTTTAAACATCTGTAATTTGACATTTAAATAAATATCAAATCAAATTAGAGTTATATTATAATTATAAATAATAAAAAGTGGAAAAAAGTAGAGAAGTTGCCAATCAAAGTAAGGATTTGTGTGAATGATATGTCTTTGCACTTGTCATTATTGCTCCACAATGGTTATAAATAGTATTTTTTGTATTAATAGCTTTATTGATCGACACCTGTCATTTTACGTAATGGACCATACTTTATTTTATGTATATATGCTCGTGTGTGTATGTGGAAACTTATATTTATATAATCAAAGTGTCTCTTAGCCTTATAAAGAGTCAAGAGCCACATTTGGGTGATTAAAATTATTATATATCGATAATGTAGTTGAAGAAGTTATCTAGCTGTTAATTAATTAATTATAAATATTTTAAAGATGATTCTAATATGCGTTTATAATAAATATAAGAATAAGAATATATAAGAAATATTTGTATTAGGTTTTTTATACGTGTGCACAACAACAACACTTTAACAATAATTAGATTCTTCTGTTTTTTATTTGATAAATATAGCTAGATTTATGTTGGAGGAAAAAAATGTTAGCTAGATTTATGTTTTTAATATGTAATATATGAAAAATAAATGTCTATATAGAAATAATTAAGAAATATAATATAATATAATAAAATAAAAGAGCAAAAGTAGTATGATGAGATTGGGTGGACAAAACAAAGATGGGGTTTGCGCACACATGTGGAGACCAACTGGTTGGATGTTTTTTCGTGGCCTATTTTGATATTGTATATAACTTAGTGTTGGAAAGAGGATTAATTTGCAGTCTTTTATCTATAAATTTTTTTAAAATATATATAAGTTAAATTGGTTTCGTATAAAATTATAATTTTAGAATAAAATTTATATCTTCAACCATAAAATTTGTGAAATTTATAGGTTAATTTGTAATAGTTTTTTAAATTTAAAATAATAAAAAAATTTGAAAACTGATAAAATTTATAAAATATTTGTAAAATTTTTAAAAATAAAAATCCTTAAAATTTATGGGTTACTTTTATAAATATAAAATTTAAAAGAAAAATATAAATTTAAAATAAAATATCAAGTAAATAAAGTAAAAAATTTATTTATATAGAAAATTGATGAGTTACGTGTTAATTTCTTATATAAAAAAATCACCGAAAAATAAATTTTATTCAACAATATCCGTAAAAATTATAAATTTAAAAAATTAAACTCAAATATTTTTTACGATGTATAAAAACCCACAAATTTACACTATAAAACCCACTTTTTCAAATTTGTTTTACGATGTATAAAAACTAACAAATTCACACTATAAAACCCATTTTTTCTAAGTTGATGTAAAAAATAGGGTTTTCAAAATGAGTACGTATTCTTTCTATCTAAAAAAATTGATGTTTTTCTGGAGAATGTATATTTTGGTTCTACGATTGTAATTACTAACATAATAAATATTTCCTAAACACAAAAAACACAATAATATTTTATAATAAAAATATTTTATTTTTTTGAGCTACCAGATTTTTCGATTATCTAGGTTTACAGACGGTAAAAATCAAGATATACCATTTTAAAAATCTTAAAATAGAAATATATAAAATTGCTAAAAATAAAAGAAGCATATTCGTTTAGATTCAATACTAAGGCACTTTCCACGAATTATATTATTCTGAGTGTTAAAAGACCAATCCAAACTTGATATTGACATATATTAATTTTTATTTAAAATAAATAAATTAATACATTTAAGCAAATAATCTACATTAGTTATAACTTTTTTTAATAAGCTTAAATATTTTTATAACCAAACATAAAATGTATTGCAAGTTGAAAATAAAGGGACCACATATTTTAAAATAATTAACACAGCCGGATATATAAACTTTATAGATGTCAATGTTATTGGTCGTTGATGTTTTTATTATATTATATTTAGTAAAATAAATAAAATTCAATTGATTGGATCGGCTACATTACAAAATTTCCAGGATAAGTGGGATCTTTGTTTCTCACGTTTCCACCAAATGATGTTGACTTTATTTGACTTACTCTATTAGATTCTCCTAGCCGTACGATCTTTGAGTACTACTTCTTTTTAGTCCGTCAGATTCGGATGTTCCAAAATCTTTGGTATACTCTCATCTCGAATCTGTTGCAGTTGCAACCTTTTATTTTCTACGATAGACAACAACTAAATTTCACTATTATTTATTGTCACTATTATTTATTGTCAAATGATTGTTTTTATTTTGTAATTTGGAGAACAAAAAAATTAGTATTTTTATATTAAAATTTGGGTAATTATCTTGAATATCACTAAATTTAGCTTATATTCTATAAATATCACTAAAATTAATTTAAGACAAAATTACCACTTAATAATTTAATTAAATTAGAAATTACATTTTATTTTACGAAAATTATATAAATCCTAAACATATATACTAAACCCAAACACTATATATTAAACTCTAACCTTAAATACTAAATTCTAATATCCAAATCAAAATTTTAAACCCTAAATAATAAATACTAAACTCAAACACTAAATAATAAACTATAACCATAAATACTAAACCCTAACCCTTAAATAATAAATAATAAACCCAAACATTAAACATAAAATTATAAAAATATATTTTTTTATAATTTTTTTTAATTTTTAACAAAAATATATTGTTAATAAAAAATGTTATTCATGTACAAATAAAAAATTAATATAATTTTGTCCAATAAATGACATTTGACGTATTAGAGGGAATTACTCTTAAAATTTTCCATATATTCAAATTTTTCATAATTTTGTTTATCTAAAATACTCAAATTCTTTAATATTAAAAATTGATTGTCAAAATTCGTAGTGGAAAGTTTCCATGGTTTTAAGAAAACCACTAGGAACCCTTGGTTTTATAGCTTTTATTAAAATATAATAATAATATGAAATAGGAATATTTAGTGTGTTTACGTATTGTGTCCACTCTCTATCTAATAGTGCTTTTTAGGTACTCTTAAGTCTTAATCCAATTAGATATACAAATATGTGAATTCTAGAACATGACAAGGACTCAATTATGTTCGACGAGAGGACCAAACCAAATCGAATTTCAAAACCAATAAACCAAAACCAATTGAATCAAACCGTAAACTTTTCAATACTTGATTTCAAATATTACATTTAGTCTCGTTATTTTGGTTTGTTAGTTACACCGGTTCCAAGTCATAGAAGAAAAAATTAGGTTGTTAATGAAAAGTTCATTTCTATTCCTAATCCTAAGGCAACAAAACTTCAATAGCAAGGTACTGTTAATAAAATAAACCTAAACCTAACTTCTATATGTAACTAAGAGAGCAAAGTTATGAAAATCACAATGCTGCTGCTTAGTAGTATCATGACCCAACCACTATCTGGCCACAGTGATGGCGCTTTATCTGTAAATGACAACCCCATAAACGCCCATAGTCTCGTTGAGACTAACCGAATCGTTGCTAAGACCACGAAAAATAGACTTATTAACAGAACTCCAACCTCTTTGCTCTCTAGATTTGCTTGCTCTTTCACAATCTTCTCTACATCCAATCTGATTTTGAGATGAAAAAATGTGGTAAACTAAAATGATGCATGTTTTTAAAGTCATAAGATAAAGATAGCTCTCTCCTATCCTATAGATTCTCTAACTAAGTATACAAACGAGTACTGACCTCAATGCATTGTTTCCTCTGGCCAATGATTCTACACGTGAAGCTACAAGTGTTTTCCATAACTCTAAGTCTCTAAGTTCTTTTTCCTGCTCATAGAATATACCAAATTCATTACTAGTTTGTTTCAATGGACAAATCATAAGACTACTAAAGAGGAAACATTATGAAATTTACCAATTTCCCTTTCCATTCTGTGATTTCTTTGATATCAGCTTTGCTTTTCTCAACAAGCATAAGTGTTTTCTTCATTTCCAAGCTAACTTCTGGTTGCTTCTCTTTCATTTCCTTTACAGAGTCCTCAAGAGCCGATAAATTCATCTCAATCAATTTCACTTTCTGCATCATCACTTTCAAAACGTTATGCTTCTCCTTAACTTCATATTTCTTATCTGCCATGTTATTAATTGTCTTTACAACATCATCTTTCTTCTTCTGAGTTTCATTTTCCTTGCCAGCCTGATCTGTCTTATTGCTTTTCACTTCTCCTTCTTTTTTTACATCTGCGGTTTTTAGTTCTGGCATAGCTGGTTTACTGGGAACAGTCTCTGGTGGAACAAATAGATCTTCAAGCATTTGTTCAAGAGCATCAATTCCAAAGACCTCTACAACACTCAGAGTACAGTAAAACTCAGAACCGTAATGACTAGTTAAGTTCAGTTTAAGATATCTCAACCATTTAGGTTCCGGGAGACGGAATGTCTGGATCTGCTTAACATTTGCAGCCACGAAACTACCAGCGGGTGT
>KE156720.1:8079-30105 GCA_000411055.1 Leavenworthia alabamica
TAAAAATTGTAAAATTGACACGTAATAAAATGAATACGTGTCAATTAAAATTACTTGTCATTTAATATAATTAAATAAGCGCAAATAGCTATGTTATGTTGTGTTTCTAGAACACATACTAAGTTAAAAAAATTTAATTAAAAAAACTAATTTTATTGTGTTTAATCATTAATGGAATTAGAACACGTAACTTGTAATAATATAACAACAAGAAAGGGACGTATTTACGTGAATGATGCGTCTATTCATAATCATACTTAGATATTAATTATTAATTTATTCTTTATAATCCAACTCATGTATATACACGTCTAGAGGGAACGAAACGAATAAATTAGTCCACTTAATATTTTCAATTAAGGAATGTTGCAATGATTATTTTTCTTTTTTTTTCCCATTACATCTGAGTATATGATTACAGATTCACAGTAACCGTTGTTTTATGGTTAAAAAATTATTTTATTTATTAATCATCCCGACAAAGAAAAAAAGAAGATAATATTAATTGAATTAGCAGAATAATTTTGTAAAATGGCATCTAATATATATTTTATTATTATTATTTGTAGAGCTATAGGTTATTAGGTTTCACTTTGATATAAGTAGAAAATATAGAGAGACACGTGTGAACATAACACGCACGAGCTATGTTGGAAAAATAAAGAAGTGGCAATGGCGGCTGGGGTGGGAATCTAAAATAAAGGTCGTGCGGACATAAGTAAGTCACTAAAAGTGGTCCCTTAAACACATGTGTTCTTTATTTGTCACGTGTCCTTTTTACTTTGAGTGGCTCTTGTTTCTTTTAATTATTGGTTCCTATAACAACTTTATACTACTTGATTTATGGTTTATCCCATTGGCTTTTTTTTTTTGTAAAAAGTGTTTTTTTTTTATTAAAAGAGTGAGAATAAGAATTTGTTACAAATCTAGCACATGTTCATAGTTTGCTCGAACAACATCTCTAAAATGAGCAAAACATCAATTCAAGTCCAAATGGTAAAAGAAAAAACAATTAGTAGAACATCATTTGATCTATAACAAAGACTTTGAAACTTGATCGATTGAATAGAACAACTCAGATATACGGATCCGTTTTACTAATTTTAAATCTGTAAGACAAAAATCTGGAGTCAAATATTTATTTTGAAAAATTCGACTATTCAGATTCAAATTTAGATCAAGATCTGTTATTTTAGTATTCGGATTTGGATCTAGATATCCAAGAATCCCAAGGCTAAACATCTGGTCGAAATATTATTAAGGTATGTAATAATAAAAATGATTTAATTAAAAAAATCAAAAACAAAAAGAGCTTACATCAAAAACATCAATAAATCGTAATTTAGACAAGCATGGTGAATAATAAACAAAAGTCTTTGCTTAGGAACTTGTTCTCATATAAAGTAGAACATGTCACAAAATTAGGTAAACCCTACATGCACGATTTAATGGGGTTTTATAATAATTAATTAAGGTGAAAAGAAGATTAATTTATTTTATAATACAAGTAATTATGCAGGTATAACTTTAGTACTATAACTTAGACAAATGTCAAAACCTATATCGTAAATTATGAGTAGAGTCTCTGCAAAGTAACCTCAAGAATTAAATCATCCGTGGACATTATCAGTTTTGATCATTGGTATCTTCATAATTAATTTCTGTATTGACAAGTTACAAGGTATATGAATTAGTCTATTGATATAAGATATATATAATGTATAATCTTGTCAAAATATGCAATTATTGTTATTGTAATTATAAATTTTGATTTTTAGCCTTGAACATATATAAAAATAAAATATTGGACTTCACATATCTCAAACTATTGCATATATACACTATAAACCATAAAAGGGCTGATTATACAATAGATAATTTTGAAAGATTATCCAAATCTAAATGAATGATACATCTTTTAGATTTTTTTCGAAAATTTTTAGAAAAATCTAAGATTTATTTTGGTTTTGGACTATTTTCGTGAGAATATAAGGTAATATTTCATTTTTTATGTATAGGATCAATATGATTCTTTTAGTTATATTTGTTGCTTTTATTTTAGGTTTATTCTTTTATGGC
Source organism: Leavenworthia alabamica (assembly GCA_000411055.1). NCBI lineage: Eukaryota > Viridiplantae > Streptophyta > Magnoliopsida > Brassicales > Brassicaceae > Leavenworthia > Leavenworthia alabamica. Next base: position 10,159 of record KE156720.1, read on the forward strand.
TGCTGACTAGTATACGTGATTAGTACACTACAAAAAAAAACTATTATTTTATATCATTTAAATAGTATCACAAAATTAAATGATATCATTTTAAATCATTTATTTATAAATGAAACAAATATAAATAATTTTACATCAATTAGATCAATTGATAGTATAATTAACTAATTTTACATCAATTAAATGAAAATGATTTATTTTATTTATTTATATCATTTACAAAAAAAATTGATACAAAATATAATTTAACATCACTTAGGGGGAGGTATTGAATTTGTGATTTAGAGAGATTTGATTTAAAATATCAAATCATGTGTTATTGAAACATTAATTTTAAAATAGTTATTGAAATTCAGTGTTATTGAAACATTGATTTTTAAAAGTACCATGAAATCTACTGTTATTGAAAACAGTATAAGGATTTGATTTAAAGATTTCAGCTGGGATTTCAGAGGGTTTCTTAGTTAAAAATACAAAGACCAAAATCTCATGTTTTTAGGTGAGATTTCAGAGAATTTTTTAACAGAATTTTAAATTCACTCAAATNTGAAAACAGTATAAGGATTTGATTTAAAGATTTCAGCTGGGATTTCAGAGGGTTTCTTAGTTAAAAATACAAAGACCAAAATCTCATGTTTTTAGGTGAGATTTCAGAGAATTTTTTAACAGAATTTTAAATTCACTCAAATTTAACCAAATCCTCTCGAATCCTATTATAAATCAAATCTCTTCAAATACTTATTTCAATACCTCCCCCTTAAAGAATTGATGTATCTATTCAATTATAATTACATCAATTATTAAACTGATACACAAAACATCAATCACTACAAGAAAACAGCTAATTAACGACTACCAAAATAGTCGCTATTTAGTCACTAAATGGATGGTTACGACTAAATAGCGACTAATTCATGTAGTCGGTAATTATTAGTCGCTAACATAATTAGTCATTAATTAGTTGCTAATTAGCGACTATTTAATGACTATTTGGCGACTATTACAAGTTGTCGCTACGTAGTCGCTAAATTTAGTGACTAATTAGCAACTATTCAGTTATTCTTTAGTGACTATTTCACAACTAAATATTATTATTAAATATTATTTAATATAATTATATTATAATTAAATATTAATAAATATATATAAATTATAATAAAGAATATTTAATATTATTTAATATATATAAATTTTAATTAAATATTAATAAATATATATGAATTATAATTAAAGAATATTTTAATTAATATTTATTAATATTTATTATTTATTAAATATAGTATTTAAATTTAATTTTAAAAATATAATTAAATTCCTAAACTTAAATTAAAATTAAAATCATTTTTAAAATCTTCTTATTCTTGGATAAAAGGCATATCTNTAATATTTATTAATATTTATTATTTATTAAATATAGTATTTAAATTTAATTTTAAAAATATAATTAAATTCCTAAACTTAAATTAAAATTAAAATCATTTTTAAAATCTTCTTATTCTTGGATAAAAGGCATATCTTTTACATCTTTATTAGACAACAGCACAGACAAGATCCAGAAATACATAAGATGTCTAAACGAAATTGAAATTGTACAACCATGAATGTGTTCTTCCATTGTGCACGCCACCAATCCCACTTGACGAAAAACTTATACATCCTAGTGAATTGCCACATCCAGATAATCTCCAATCTGTAAAAATAGATTGGTAAAATTCCAGTTACAGCTACTTAGGCATAACATTTTGAATATTAAGTTTTACCATATCATCCAAAAATATGGTAAAACAAACATGATCAATTAACAAAACAAACAACCCAATAAAAAATTTCTTTTTATGGATTATTGAATTCATAACCAAGCAAAAGACTGAATCTCAAAGTAACCATTCAACCAAACTAATACATTGTGTAGTAGTGACTAGCTATAATGTGATTTATAGTTCAAGTTTCAAAAATCATAGGTATGAGAAGATGAGTGGTTGATGCTTATGATTTGAGCATGCTACATATGCAGTATAACAAAAGACATGTTCCAGATATTATGGAAACATCAAAACATTGTTGATAAAATTGATTGGTAGTTACTGCACGAGTAAGAAGTGTAGCAGAGATTAACACACAGAAACTCCAGAATGCATCAATGGTGGCTATGGTTATATCATATATGTTCGATATAATGAAGAAATGTAGTAAATCTAACCTCTATGACAATAAAGTGACCATTCTTGTCCGGAGAAACAAAAGCAAAAGATAATCTTGCATTCCTTCTCCTAGCTGCTATAGAAACTTCTTTGACCTGAAATATAAAAAAAAGTGATTTTACTTTGTGCTTATAAAGTATATCATATCTCAAACAATAAACACGGTATAAAGTTATCAAAGTAAGCTGCTTTATTGTTGTGTAGAGCAGCCGATATAAATCTTAATGGCACATACCAAATCAGTTAACTAGCGAAGATGAACATCTTTCCATGTGTAAATTTGAAATTAATCATATTCTTTGCCTCACACGGCATAATCTTCCTTACTATGATGTCACCAGTCTACGGAATACTCACAATTTTATCCTCATTTTGCAGTTTAATAATCAAAGGGAACAAGAAAGCGATCTCTAATTCGTAAGAGTGGGGAAGCGTACCTTGGCAAAAACACGAAGAAGTAAGGGACATGTCTGCAATTCGAAGATTGAAGATAAAGGAATCAGAAAGTGTAAAACCAAAACCCTAGAAAAATTAGAAGCTGTTTCAGCAGATCGAACACCAAACTTTTCAAGATCAACATGTTCGACTTTAAGGCAAGGAGGTATGATTCTCCAATCCAAACCTTCAATTTTGTATGAGTTGACATAGACCTCTGTCGCAACAGATCTGGATTGAAGGAGAAGAAGGAAAAAGAAGACGAAGGAGAAGGAGACAAAGGAGAAGAATGAGACTTAAGAAAAGAGCTATGTCGCACCCGATCTTGATTGAAGGATAAAAAGGAAGAAAGAGATGAATGAAGAAGGAGAAAAAGGAGAAGCAGAGTCGAAGCTTTGTTCCTAGAAGAAGAAAAGTGAAAAAGAAATTTGGATAAAGTAAGAAAATAACGAATATTTAGATATTTTTTAAAAAATGTTTAGTCTGCGCTAAATTTGGAAACTAAAAATATAATAGATAAATTAGCTACTAATTAGTGATTATTAATAATAGTCATTAAACAGTCATTAGTTTTAGCGATTAAAATATGACTAATATTTTTTGTCAACAGTATAGTCATAAATTAATCGCTAAATTTAGTGACTAAATATGTAGTCATCATATTAGCGACTAAAGAGCGACTATTTAGAGATTATTAATAGTAGTAGCTAAATTAGTCGCTAAATTATGATTAATTGATGACTGATTATTATTAGTCATAAAAAAGTTATCGTTTAGTTGCTAAATAGTCGCAAAATTTGGTGACTAAATATATAGTCGCCTTTTGTAGTCGCTAAATCAATGTTTTCTTGTAGTGAATAAATACTGATGTTAAAATTAATTATATTAATAATATTAATATTTAAAAATTATTTCATCCTATATAGATAATAAATGTACCTACTTAATTGTACATATATATATATATAGTAATTGATTACAGACTTAATTATTTCACAACAAATAAAGTACAGCAAAACAATATTGTTTTAATTGACCAGACTATTAAAGCTTTTAGCAAAAAAAACTTTTAGAACTGAGACGAAATCTTTAGATCCTGTATATGATCAGTTAAAAAAATTATATCACCTTCTACGCGTGAAGCAGAAAAATAAAGAGAGAAACATAAGTTTAGGCTTCTATCGATTAATCAAAAGTAAAAATTTCTTGTTCAAATTTTTTTTCTACGATTCGTTATTGAAAAAACATTTATCTGTTCATTTTGAATTCATAATTGAATGATTAACTTTATAAATAATTTTGACGCTAATTTGATGAAACATAAGTATATTTTCAAAGTGTTTTGAATTTTAATATTTGTTTTGTAAAGTTGTACTACTTACGGAACAAGTCAGCTAATATCAGTTACAAGTCATTGTGTGTAAGACCATAGACTCATTCTACAAATTCTTATGTTAATGACATCAAACTTTAAACTCTTCTTTGAGTTTTCTAATAAGTTGAAATATTGTTTTACAAAGTTGGAGGATGAAATACTAACATTCATTTCCCTACACAACTAATCATGCACTAAGAAACTACTATGGATCCTGAGCATCAAATATTGATTTGTGTAATGAATCATTGGTCTTATTGATTTGCTATAGGTGAAGATATATACATAAGGTAGAGAAAGTGTTAGAGTAAGTAGCTATACAAAAAACATAAATAGAAAATATTGACACAATAAAATAGAAAATTAATCATGTATATTCCATATCTTAACAAAATACACTATTTAAAATTGGTTAAAATCAAAATTTTATTCTTTAATTCTTCTTCATAATTATTTATCAACATAACTTTTAGTTTTTATTTGAAAAATGTTTTTGTAGAGGTAGTGACAATTCTAATTCTCCCTAAATAATTTATACGTTAACGTGAAATTCATGAAATGTCAAAGTAAATTGTAATTTCTCCGAGAAATAGAGAGAATAGAGATTGCATGTAAGAGTGTAAGAGATTTTAACGGCCAATGCTATTATAATGAAGCACACAAAGAAACACAAATTTGCTATACGATACGATAAACACATATCAAATAAAAATTTCTTCATTATTCGAAAAACACTAAATTTTACGTTTGTTCGTATTTATTTTACAGTTCAAATTTATAAAATGAAGTAGATGGAGTTATATTATTATTATTATTATTATTATTATTATTATTATTATTATTATTATTATTATTATTATTATTATTATTATTATTATTATTATTATTATTATTTTGCTAAAAGAATTTATTATTATTTTATTATTCAACTCAAATTCAGTCATGGCAAGCTAATATATTTTGTATCAATTAAGCACGTATGATTTGTTAGGGTTTTCTGCCAAAAAAATCCATATTTTTACATTTTGTAAAATCAGTCTTCACACAAAAGTTATATAATTCAATCTTACGAACTCAAAAAAAACTCCACAATATATTTCACGCGTATATCATCGACGTGTCACCGTTTTGTTCTGTCAAAAAATTGACGGAAACAACAAAACGATGTCGTTTTGGTATGAAGGTTAATTTGCAAAATAAAAAATTTGATGTTTGTTTTACACTAAATTAAAAAAAAAATTAAATTTAAAAGTTATCTTTTATCTCAAAACTCTTTTAAAATATTATTAATGTAATTTATGTGCTTATATTATTGGTGTTAATTAAAATTATTTATAATCAAATTATTTATCTTCTTTTGTATATGCTAAACAATCATTTTTATTGTTTTGTTGTTTATGTTATTTTTACGATTAATAGATATAAAAATAAAATTCTTTTGAAAATATCTATATTTTTAAGCTATCATGAAAAAATTGTGATATTCACGTTTTTCTTCACTTAATTAAGTGATACATTCTTTATGATAGTTTAAAAACTAGAAATATTTTCAAAATAATTTTATTTTTATTATATATTTATAGTAAAAGTAACATAAACAGTAAAACAATAACAATGATTGATTAGCATACAAGAAAGAAAGATAAATAATTTGATTATAAATAATTTTACTTAATACCAATAGTATAAGCACATAAATTACATTAATAATATTTTTTAAAAGTTTTAAAATAAAAATTAACTTTTAAATTCAATTTTGTTTTTTAATTTTGTGCAAAAACAACCATCAAATTTTTTATTTTTGCAAATTAATCTTCGTACCAAAACGACGTTGTTTTGTTGTTTCCATCAATATTTTGACGAAACAAATGATGACACGTCGATGATATATGCGTGGACTATATTGCGGTATTTTTTTGAATTCGTAGGATTGAGTTGCACAATTTTCGTATGAAAATTGATTTTGCAAAAAAATAAAAATGATAATGTTTTTTTTGCAAAAAATTCATTTGATTATAACATGTTCGCATTTGATATACAATCTCATCTACTACACAGCTTGGTAGATACTAAAAAAACATTTAACCTAACCCCTTATCAAATAATCCAAGAAAAGCTAATTTTTTTATTCTCCGATCATTTCTTATAGTCCAAAGATGTATCCTAAAAAGTAATATTACATATATATACTTAGATCAATTAAAAAATGTATGATTATTTTTATAATATATTATAATTTAATCTCCTAAATTTAGGTGGTATGAAAAAAACATTTAACCTAACTCTTATCAATAATCTCAAAAAGACTAAATTTTGTTATAACCCGACCATTTCTTATTGTCCAAAGATGTGTCCTAAAAAGTAATATTACAATATATATACTTAAATCAATTAGAAAATGTATAATTACTTTTTATAATATGATCTCCTAAATTTAGGTGGTACGGAAAGAATATTTAAACCTAACGCTTATCAATCAAACTCAAAGACTTAGAAGACTTTTTCGTTAATTTCTCAATATCATCCAAAGACAAAGATGTGTCCTAAGAATAGTAACTGAAACCGTCAAATCATTTACGTGTAACTTACACAGCAGTTACAAAGCCCACATGTCAGTATCCACGAGATCCGTTTCATAATACATACCCGACAAAAGTGGAGACATCTTTAGTGTTTCACTTATGTCCTAAACCCTATAAATATATCACTTTCAAATCACAAAGAACAAAAGCCAAAGCCAAAACATTTATAGAAATGGCAATCAACAAAGAGAGAAGAAACATGTTAATTTCAATTGTGATTGTGTTCTTTTTCTTCTTCAAAGTTCACTATCTTCAAGTTATGAGTTGTCCAGATCAGGCAACGAACTGTACGGATCAAGATAGAAAATTATTGGAGTTTCCATTGAATTTAGAGTATCTTGAAGCTGAGTTTTTCTTGTTTGGAGCATTAGGGTTTGGTCTTGATATAGTAGCACCAGATTTAACAATGGGAGGGCCAAGTCCTATTGGAGCTCAGAAAGCTAATCTTGATCCTTTGACAAGAGATATTATTTTACAGTTTGCTTGGCAAGAGGTTGGCCACTTGAGGTAAAATGTTTTTTTTTTTTCATATAAAGATTAAGTTGTAAATATATATTTTTTTCTACGTATGAGTCAGGGATTAATTACTGTTTAAATAAAATATATATGCCATTTATTTTCTTTATAATTATATAATTATATTTTATATTTAAACAGAAAATATCTTATTGGAGAAAAATGATTAGGATGAATTGAAAAAAATTGATTTAAAATAATAAGTTATGTATTATTGAAACATGAATTTTCAAATAATTATTAAAATTTATTGTTATTGAACTAATAATTTAAAAAATATAATAAAATCTAGTGTTATTGAAAATAAAACTAAAATTTGATTTAAAATATTTGCTGATATTTCAAAAAATTTACTAGCTAAAAATAAAAATATCAAAATCTAATGTTTTTAGATAAAATTTTAAAATAAAATTTTTTAATTTAATTAAATTATCTCAAATCTCCGTATAGCTACCTATAAATTCGATATTCTTTTTCTATATATCTTATTATTGACATAATTAATCTTGAAAAAAAAATTGATAGGGCAATCAAGAAAGCAGTGAAAGGCTTTGCAAGGCCACAACTTGATTTGAGTATAAAATCATTTGCAAAAGTAATTGATAAAGCATTTGGAATAAAATTTATGCCACCATTTAATCCTTATGCCAATTCTTACAATTATCTCATTGCTTCATATCTGGTTCCTTATGTTGGTCTCACCGGCTACGTTGGAGCTAACCCTAAACTACAATGTCCAGCCTCAAGAAAGGTAACAAATTTAAAATATTTTTATTGGTATGGTTTTTTCTGACAACTACATTTTGAAATTTCACATTGAAAAAATAGTCTTACATGAATACTTTTCTAGTATCAAGTGTGCTTAGATAAAATTATATTGATTTCTATGTAAAATTCTTACAAAATACAAATAAAAAAATTGTTTGACATATTCAAGCTGTTATATTGAAATATATATTAGAAAATGTGATCTAAACAAGGTTTACAAGAATTATGAGTTTATTTTGAATGATGAATTTGTGAATATCTATTATATATATATATATATACACTACAATAAAATATAATTTTAGTGATTAAAAATAACAACTACATATTTAGTCACCAAATTTACCGATTAAAAAGTGATTAATAACAATTGATCGCTAAATAACGACTAAAAAGACGACTAATAACTAGTAGTATTCGAAATACTCGCTTTTTCCAGCTAGTAGCAGGACTTTTGGGAGTAGAATCAGGTCAAGATGCGGTGATAAGAGGTATGTTATATGCTCGGGCGACACAACTAGTCTATCCATATGGTATCACGGTCGCAGCTTTCACAGATAGAATCTCGGATTTAAGGAACAAATTGGGAAAAGCGGGTGTAAAAGATGAGGGATTGTTTGTGCCTAAAGCCATGGGTGCAGAAGGAAAAGTGATTGGGAATGTATTGGTTGGTAATGAGTTGTCCCTTTCATATGACAGAACACCTGAGGAGATTCTAAGGATTGTGTATGGAAGTGGAAATGAAAGTGTTCCAGGTGGATTTTACCCTAAAGGAGCTAATGGAGACATTGCTAAGTCTTATTTGACTACTGTTGGGAGTGAGGTTTAGTTTTGGTTGAAGTTTTAACTTTCTTTGTAGTTCTTAGGTTTTTTGTTATTTAGAAAATTATAGAAAATAAGTTTGTATTAGTGTAATAAATGTTGCATGTGAAATTTCCATAAATGAAAGTTTGAAATTATGAAATAGCTTTTGTACACCGCGTATTTTTTTTATAAATTATAGATTTTATTTATTAGTATTCATATATATATTTATAGCTATTGTTTTTGTTTTCTATTATTTTTTTAGTATGTTTTGTATATATATTGAAAACAATAAAAACTTTATCCAAAAATTTAATAATTTTACCTCGAATTCAAATATAATTACTTTATAATTTCAAATGCATTAAAAACAACCAATATAAACTACAATTTTGTTTTAACACAATTGTAATATAGTTTGAAAGGATATCATCAATCTTTAATCAAATAACATTATGCTTAAATAAATGTCTCTAGTTTATATAGTGATCAATACGCATGTAAAACAACATAAAATGTATTTTGGACTTAAAACTATAATTTAAACTAAAAGAAAGGGAAAACATGTAAATTTTATTTCGTAAGCATCTAACCTCCATAAAAAATCAAAATATCTAATATTATTAAAATATATATAAATCACGATATTTTCCTCCAGACATTTGGTTGTGTGGTAAATTATTTTCATATATGTTATAAATTATATTAAATTATCTATTTATTTATATTTTAAATTTTATTTGCGTAAATTAAAAATTGTTGTTCTTTTGTTTTTTATTCATTTTTGTGGTCGAACATATATTTTTAATTTTATATAGTTTGCCATCAATAATTAACATGTTTTAGCAAAAATTCCAAATTTTAATTTTTTTAGATCATAGATAAATTTTATGTTAAAAATATGTCAATAATCAAATTCATTGACGATAGTTTGAAGCAAAATTATTATTATGTTTGTTTTTTAATTTCAAATATATTTGTAAAAAATTAAAACATTAACTTCACATGAAGCTTATACCTCACAGGAATTTTTGAGTTGAGTAATAGTGGTTTGCTCATCTTCAAGATAATTTGGCTCATTTTGGATTGAGAATTGACAATTTGGTTTATTTTTTCGAAGGCTATTGACAATCCATCATTTGGAAGAGTAAATATGATAAATACAAAAATCAAAAAAATTAAAAAATAAAGTTATACAAAATTCTTATGTATTTATAGATTAATAATAAGCAATAGTATTTAGTTGAGTGTTATTTGTGAATATGTAACTGGAAGTCTAAAATCGTATTTAAATCCTCTTACGTATTTAGAAATGATATTATTTCTGAAAATAGAGGATTAACACTAAGTTGACTTGCATCAAATGAGTTTGAAACACTTCAAATATCTATAAAAGTAGAGCATGTAAAATAAAACATCAATATCATACCTTTGTATTTTTTTTATTTTTGCAAATCTTAAAACACATATGATGTGAAATTTTTGTGAGGAAGCATTTTCACAAGCTTGAAATACTTGATCAGTATACTTGCCCCACAAAGTCACATACATTCTCTCATCACTAAATGAAAAAATATTAAACATTTAAAAATATATTTTTTAAACTATTAATTACCTAATAAATTGAAAATATATGAATATATAAAAGGCAATTCTCAAAAATACCACCAAATTAACTTTAATTTTAAAAAATACCACTAAAATTAATTTAAGACAAAATTACCATTTAATAATTCAATTGAATTAAAAATTAGATTATATTTTTAAGAAATTACACAAAATCCAAACAATAAATATTAAACTCAACAACTAAATACTCAACCCAAATAATAAAAACTAAACTCAACCACTAAATAATCAACCCTAACATTAGATTAAAAATATAATTTTAATAAAAAATGGTATTTATGTCTAATTAAAGAAAATAATGTAATTTTATCCAATAAAGTATAAATGATGGTATTAAAAAGAATTACTCATATATAAATTTGGAGAACAGATATTTTTCTATCTCTTAGTTCCAAATCAATCTTCCATACAACCAATATTAACAACTTCGCTCATAACATCTAATATCACATACCATTAAATGTAATATTAATATTTAATTTTAATATATTAATTAAGATGTTAAAAATAATTAAATTGAAAGAAATAATATATCTCACCTAGTAAAATGCTTGGATTAACTTGATCGGTTAAAATTAGAGGAAATTGCTAATGAAAAATACTGAAAATCACTCACATAATTAGACACACTTACATGTGTGGAGTTTAAAAAATTAATTTTGTAAACGTGAGAAGTAGGTATGTATTGCCCAGATGCATGAGTCAAACTCCTACAACCAATTGAGTGGCGTATCGTACTACCAGATTTTTGTTAATAAAGACATAAATTTTGGTCTACTATAAATTTAGAAAATTAGAACATGTATTAGTAAATAGATAATAATATAAAAAAATTAAAAAAATATTTACTTTGGAATCGGCGAATATGCACTAAAAATATCGACATATTTTATCGTATACTGTCTCCATGAGTGAAGGATTTTTATTTGGATTCTCCAAGATGTTTTGTAAGGATAGAAATCTGTAGGGTATGCAAATGAAACAGCTATTTGATCGGATTTTTTTTTTTTTTGTGAATAAAATTATTATTTCAGCAAAAACAACTATTCGTTAAAATTTTGATTAGTGAAAAACTACATGGTTATCTCTTTCCCTTATCTCTCTTTTCAATATAAATTTGAATTTCTCTCTTTTCAATAGAAATTTGAATTTCATTAAAATCTTCACACATAAACCATTAATTTTTATTGATTTAAAGTAATTCGTTCAAAGTTTTTTACATTGTATGTGTGGTCATCTACTAACTCGATGCCCTTAAACACATGAAAATGATAAAACATATCTTTATTTATAACTTGACAATTAATAAGACTTCATCAACACAATTAGAACTTTTGTATTTGTAATAATTCTTTAAATTTAATGTTATTATATTTTCTACTTTAGTCTTTATATTAAAAATACTTTAACTTTAGTATTTATATTAAAAATATTTATACTTATGCAACTTTTTCTTCTTATCTCAACTAACTAAAAATAATAATAATAATTTTTTTAAAAAAGGTTAATTTATTGATACAAAAAATTCATCATTACAGTGGAATATAAAAAAAAATAAGATGAAAAAAACACAGAAAAAACAAAGAAAACGGAAAGACCGAAATCTACAGAACGAGTAAGAAAACAAAAAAGAAGGAAAGACCAAAATCTACAGAATGAGTAAGAAAACGAATAGAAAAGAACCTAAAAAACCACAGACGAAAAAACAATAAAAAACCTATAGTAGAAACACCGATTCCAAACTGCAAAATTTGAACATTTGTGTGATTGATTCAGATCGAAAGAATTTGAGTTCTCATCCTAATTACTACGAATAATGTTCATCTGAGGTCTATCTTCAAAACCTCTAAGAAAAAATACCTATAGTTTTCCAAACACTAACACAAATACGGGACTATTGAGCTTGAACGGAAAATTGGAGGTGCTGCCTCCAACCACCAAACCCGAGATAGAAACCACGAGTACTAGCTTCCCTGAAAAAGAAGAGGCCAAATAGACCAAACCGTCGTTTCTATTCAACTTGAAGGTTTACCAAACTTTATCGCCGTAACAACCTTAATCACAAACAAACCATCACAAATACTCTTGAAATCGATCCAACCAAAAGCAGAGCGAAGTCTGGAGCAAGAGAAACATTCCTTGGTTATTGATGATTTTGATATGATTCAATTTCACATGGAATTTAAGTTCAAATAAATATTTGTTTTTCAAAGTAAATTAAGAAAACAAGATTAGAGTTTAAAACTAGAGGATAAGTAAAACAACTGATCATGTTTTCTTTACATGTATCTATGCAAATGCTGTATGGAGGGGTTCAGATATTCCACATAGTATCCTTACAAACTTGGATATTACGTTTGAATAAAATAAGGTTTTTACTATCTATGTACAACGATAAGCGAATAGTGAAACTCTATAGATATTTGCCAATATGGCGACTATGGAAATGTCGAAATAACATGATTTTTAAAAACAAAACAATGGATGTGTCCGATGTCATTGTTCAAGCTCTGGCCGATACAAAAGAATGGTTAAATCAGGAGGAGGACAGTTCCAGTGAATCGGCTCGGCTAGTAGAAGGAGACAATTGTATGAACATGCGTTAGAGGGAACAATGGAGGAAACCATTGGCAGGTTGGGTTAAATGCAATTTTGATGTTTCGCATGATATATGTAATTTATCCTCAGGACTTGGCTGGATATTAGAGATAGTTACGGAAAGTTCTTAGATTGTGGAATGGGACAATTTGAAGGACACGTTACAGTAGAAGAAGCTGAAGCAACGGAACTTATATGGGCATTACAAGCTTCATGGAGTCTCGGCTACCGATAGGTTGAATTTGAAGGAGATAACCGAAACCTTATGCATATAGTCATTGGAAATACAAATAATACAAATAAACTCTGTTTACAGCATTATCTCACAAAGATCAAAACTTGGAAGAGACACTTTTGTGGTATCAGATTTAACTTTAATCCTCGTAACAAATTTCATAGTTTCTATTTCGTTGTTGTCCTCTTTTTTTAGTTTCTATTGTAAATGATGATTCTTATTCGTAATCAATAAAGTTTTTTCGGAAAAAAAAAAAAAATTTGTTGGAGAAACATTCCTTGGTTATTGAATGACTAAAAAAGTTAAAAAAAAAAAAGAAAAGAAAAAACTAATAAACACTTAAAACTTAAAACTAGTACTTAGTTGCTCCATAATAAACATACATATACCCTAACAAGGATTCAAATCTCGTAACTAGCAAATATAAATAACTTTAAAAAAAAAAACTTCTTCTTCTTGGCTTATGTGTTGTTGTCAGTTTTTTTCCTTGAAAACTACCTTTTTGGAGGCCTATCATCATCATCTTCATCACCACTATCTTCATCTTCCTCAGAAGCTCTCTTCCGCTTCGGAGGAGCTTCAGATTTTCTAACACCTGAGTTATCATCTTCATCATTGTCTTCTTCAACACCATTCTCATCTTGAGCTCTTACTAAGTACTCTGTTCCAAGATCCTCCTGCAAAAATTCCATATAACAAAACCCAACCAAACATAATCAATTTTTAGTATTTAAACAACAGAGAAGAAGATTAAGAACTATAAAGGCATATACTTTGAAATAAACCCTAATTTGGAGATTAAACATAACAATTTTTAATTAAAGTATCAATTTTGTTTCCCAGGAAAGTTTATAGATTCTGTTTAGGTTAAAATAGATCTATAATTTAAATTTTAACAGTGGAACTGAGACTAATAGATCTATAATTTAATTTCAGATATTAAAACCTAAATCAATTTCAAAGACTAAATATAAAATTAAAATTGATTAAGTTAGAATCATACCTCATCTTCAGCATCATCATCATCATCATCGTCGTCGTCGTCGTCGTCGTCGTCATCATCATCATCATCATCGTCATCTCCGTTTCCATCTTCATCTCCTTCCTCATCTTCATCTTCTGCTGATTGTATCGGAGGACCACCTAATGATTGTAAAACCTGAACATCATCTTCTTCTTCTTCTTCATCACCTTCCTCTTCATCTTCATCTTCGTCGCTACTTTCTTCACCTCCGTCTTTAACTTCTTCTTCTTCACTGTCGTCGTCGCTTAGAACTTGAATCTCAGGTTCTGCCTTGAACTCCTTATCATCATCATTAACACCAGTCATCTTTGTCGGAAACGAAGTAGAGATTTTCCCGAGAAAATTTTGTTTTTCCTGGAGAATTTTTAGAGGAGGAAGAGAGAAGGGTTAGAAGCTTCGACCATAGTACCGTCTTTGATATCAGATCTCAACCGTTGAATCTAAATTTGACGCGGATAGATGACGTGGCTTCTAATCTGACGGTATACATGAGAAAACAATGTGGTTTTGATGAATAAGGGTTAATAAAACGACGCCAAATCTCAATAATCACACGTGCGGCTTGTGCGAATAATAAAAGCCTGATCCAATTTTTTATTAATTCGATTTCTTAAATCGAATATTATATAGTTTCTAAGACCCAATATGATATTGTTAAGGCCCAATAGAAGCTTAATGGTCCAATATATGCTATAGTGGGCTAATTTTGTGCAATTCAAACAAATATAACATTAAGTAAACGACAAATATGTGTGATGCCAAAAATACAAAAACCATGAATTACATTTCTCTCTTTAAATCACCCACGAAAATGTTGTATTTGATGGATTTGTAATTTTTGTATACTGCATTACTATCGCAATTTTTTTGTTTGAATACAAAAAAAAACTAATAGAAGTGTTCATATATATGGACTAATAGAGTTACAGAGGTCCCTCTAATACCAACCAATTCTATATGTAATGTAATCTACAGCTCGAGTACGATAACAATACAAATACAATAGAAGAACATAAACATGTTGAGTTACTTTAATAATTAGGGGTGAGCAAACAAGATTTTATTGGAACGAGATAACCCTAGAATTTTAAATATATCTTATTTCTCTTTCATATAAAATATAAAACAAAACTGAAACGAGAATTCTCAAAATATAAGTAGAATAAATCAATAAAGTTTAAAATAATAAATTAAATGTATTTCTTTGATAATAAAAAAGTATATAATCTAAAAGTAATCTAACATAAACTTCATACTAATAAATTCAAATATATTTTATAAATATAAAATCTAAAAATATGTAATTAATATATTCATTTTTTTGTATCATTAATCATTTAATTTTTTACCGTTTTGAGTTCTCTATGCATATAAAATAAGCATATTAATAGATAATTAAAACAAATATTAAATAAAAATTCAATATTTATAATTATTTATTGTAATTTTGAGATATATATTATATATAATATTTTTGATGAGATTTTGGAAATTTCTGTTATATATAATATTATATATTATATATCATATTTTCGAAATGAACGGAACGAAACTTTTTATTCAACTCCCTATTATTTGTTTCAAACTTTCATAACGGTAACGTTTTAGACGATGAAAATGAAAAACATTAGCAACTGTAATTTTTATAGAATATCCAAATCAGTGAAAATATTCTAAGAATATCGATCATAGAACTCGGTTGTCAAACCAAAATGATCCTCGGAACGTTAAATTTGTGGTATTACTAAATTTGTATTTTATATTTTTTATTTAAGCAGTTTTCCAAATCCAAGACCTAAACAAAAACGAAAAAATCGTGAAAAAATAAATACAATAATTTTATGAGGCTTGAAAATCATTTTTGTTAAAATTATTTCCATAATGATTTCAAAATATCTCATAAGTATAAATTTACTAACTAAACTATTTTTTTACACAAAAATGGGATAGAAAATGATGGATACAGAACAAAAAAATTACAACACAAACACAAATTATACTTTCTAATAAATCTATTTTTGAAATAAAATTAATAGAAAATAAACTAAAAAAATAAATAAAAAATTACGTAAAAAAATACAAAAATACAAAAAATATACATATACTTAACTATAACAACAAGTTCAGAAATTCTCATTTTCATGTTCCTTTACTTTATCCATTTGCATAATATTTATATCTACCATAATCCTTTTATAGAAAAAAGTATATAACTTCGTTTTTAGCCGGAGGAAGTGGACATGTAAATTAGTGGCGAGCATGTGTACGTATAATTATATAATATATTACAAAACGAACATATTTATACGTAAAAGGGATCTGCGGTGAGAGAGTAGATGACAAGTGAATAAAGTTAAGACATGTGAGAAGAGACCATGTTTTGCGGCATGATCACGAGGCCCACTACTTTGCTTTATTATCTCGATGTGTTGCCTTCTCCTACTTGAACTTTAGCTTCTACGGCACCTTCGTCTCTAAGTATCTTACTACTATTTTTTCTTCTTTTTGTAATGTTTTTTTAGTTCTGGCTAAACTAATTTACCAGAAGCACCCGATCTAAATCCAAAAACACTGCATAAATCCGAATCTGAATCCAAATGCAAAAAATTATTTTATTAGATGTTATACTCTTAAACCCGAAAATTCATATCCAAATCCAAATATATTAGTTAAAATCTAAAATCTAATTATATATGTATATAATTAAATAATTTTAAAACTTTTAGTTATATCATTAAAAGTTTAATTAGATTTTTTAAAATTTAACTATTTTTTATTTTTTCTAATATTTTTTTATCTAAAACTGATCGATACTTTTGAATGCAAATCCGATAAAATTATTTTATTGGATAATAGATTTCTAAATCCGATATACTCAAACCCGAATAAATTTTTTCCAAACTCAATCCACTTACCAGAATGTCCGATCCTATTTTTTTCATAATGTAGTTCTCAAAAATACCTTAAAGTCTTGTCTTAGCAAATCTTTGTAATATTTTTTAGAATTTTTCTGCTTTAGTGGTATATTAATTATGAACTGAAACTTATAATCGATTGTATTTTCGAAAGTGAGTACTAACATAACATTAATCCTAAAAATAATCGAAAAAGAAAAAGAGACAAACAGAACAGTGGCCAACTCCACTCTATAATGCTAATGATACATTTATAATATAATCAAGAATCCAATATGTTTGTAGTTGATATAATTACCTACTCCAATAAAATAATTAGAACATTTTTTAAAGACAAGAGTATATTGTCATTATACACCAATATCTAAATCTGGATCTGTGTCAATGTTTTGTATGGTTGGATGCGAGTAAATGTTATGTACTAACTAAATATAATATAAAGTTGGTACTATATAACCCTAAATTCATGCGTACGTTAAAAAAAAACCAAACTCTATATATGTATGGATTAGTTATATTTTATATAGATCATTTTGTTCCCACTCAATAACACTTTAGTCTTCTCAGATCCTTTCCCAACAAAAACACAAGCAAAGCATCAAAGCTTTATATCTCTTCTTATATTCTATATATTATAGAGATTATAACCTAATTTTCATTTTTATTTTCACTCTCTTCCATGGCTCCTCTTCCTTTCTTACCGGACCAAACTCAGTCACAAACGCGTTTATCTTCAGACACAAAGAAAAAGAATAGAAAGAAGAAAACATCACAACGGTCACCTCAAACGCAAACGCAAAAGCTGAAGGAGAAGACTATATCATCGTCTTCGTCTTCATGGAACCAAATAAAGAATCTCTTGAGTTGCAAACAAATCGAAGGGCCACGAGTACACGACCCATCAAAGATTACGTCATCATCTTGTGGCTCATGCAAGTTTAGTGATGTTATTTACGGTAATGCTCGCGTGATTCACCGGTCTCATGATCACTCACCTGAGAGTAGCAATCTTGGTCAAGATGCTGGGTTGTTGACCCGTAAACCCGTTAACCGTGGATCTTCTTCTTTCTCGGTTAGATCCAACGGCTGTGGTGCTTACACGTCATATTCATCTTCAAAACATATGTCCTTTAGAAAACTTTCCGGTTGCTATGAGTGTCACATGATTGTTGATCCTAGCAGGTTTAAAACTTTAATATATTTATTATATTTCTCAAATTTAATTATTTCATGTTATAATTACAAAGTTTATAATATAATTAGGTATCCAATAGCACCAAGAATATGTGCATGTCCACAATGTGGAGAAGTATTTCATAAGCTTGAAACCTTGGAGCTTCATCAAGCACTTCGTCATGCTGGTATAGTTTATCTATTTTTGTTAATAAAATTTATAATTATAAATAAAAAATGCATAGACTTATAAGTTATAAATAATCATTGTACTATTGATGAAAAGAAAACATTATACTATTATGGATCAGACATATAGAAAGATTAATTTAACACAAACCAGCTTTTATGGATTTTTCTTTTAATTAGTTTAGAGATAAATTAAAATATTATTTATGGATTTTTCATTTAACTAGTTTGGAGAAGATTATAATATTATTACTAATTGGTCTGTCTTTTCTTTTCCATAAAACTGGCATGTCATGTCGTTGTTTTTGGATATGTATACATCAGCATATATATATTATTAGATACATGGTACTAACATTAATTAAAATATACTATATTTTATGTCGTAATCACATAATAGGCGACAAAGAACATCATTTTACACCAGTATCATTATTAGTTTATTGTTCCACGGTGATCTCTTCTTAATTTGTGTGTTACAAGTTAAAATAAATTAAAGAGTAATATTTTAGTATTTGCATATATATATATACGCAAAATTTGGTGTCGGTGAATAGTCTAGTTGATATTAGAGGCTGATAAAATAAACCACACGTAACAAAAAAATATTATACACATTAATTTTAGTTAGGTACAAGGATTTTCTCCGGGGTGAAATAATAAACAAAATTGAAAAAATCAAACCAATAGAAAATATGATTTTTCTATTTGGTTTGGTAAATTCATAAAAATATGAACTAGAACAATATCTATATATATATATATGAAATATTTTTGTCAAGTTATATAATATTATAATATTATGTAAGGCTGGTCCAATTATTTTAGATGGTTTAAAAGATTTTTTTTTGTCTAAAAACTAAACTATGCCAAAAAAATATTTTAAAAGCTAGAATATATGTTTAAATCCTCAAAAATATAATTTTGATTTATAAAGATTTTAACCAAAATATATTTTATAGAAAGTATATAAAAATTTAATTTAAAATATATCATTAAATTTTTTTTTTAAATATCCAGAAATGTTAGGTGAAAAAAAAGTTTTTAGTTTATCTAAAAGGAAAGAAAAAGTTTTTGTAAAATTTGTACCTAAGTATTTTGTAATGATCAATGAATCTTAGATTCCTTCTACTTGTGATAAAAATGTGCAACGATCTTTTTGTAATATTGTTAGTTTTGGTAACAGTGTCTGAGTTGGGACCAGAGGATTCAGGACGAAACATAGTGAACATCATCTTCAAATCTAGCTGGTTACGAAAAGACAGTCCCATCTACAAGATCGAACGGATACTAAAAGTCCACAACACTCAACGCACAATCCAACGGTTTGAAGATTGTCGTGACACAGTCAAGTCCCATGCACATGCCTCCACAAGAAAAGAGCCACGTTCAGCCGCCGACGGCAATGAGCTTCTCCGGTTTCACTGCACCACCGTTTCTTGCTCCCTCGGCTCACGCGGCTCGACTTCTCTTTGCTCAGCTATCCCTGGCTGCCGCGTCTGC